>NW_018923001.1:493022-506635 GCF_002207925.1 Prunus avium | reverse complement strand
AAAAAAAAAAAAAAAAAAAGAGGCCTTCTCTTTTGGACCTTCTCCCTTTTCCTAATGACATGTATCATTTTCTTTACACTTAAAATAATGTCATTAATACTTAAGACAAACTTACCCTTATTAAATATAGGGCACCTTAAATATTGACTTTCATGTTTCCATCAATTTATCCTTTATTTATTTTTTACAATTTTCTTATTACGTTGTTAAAAAATTAATTTAAAAGAGATATATCATATATTGATGAAGAACCACGCGTGTGGTGAAAAATGCAAATTCACGTGGAAACAAACATGTATGAAAATTCCTGGGTCTTGGATGCATGTTGATGTTGATCGATGGAATGATATAGGTGTTCCAAGAATTTTTGTTACCATCTCATCCATTTCCGCCATCTGGAACTAATTTTTAGGTTGTTTCCTATTGATTTTTTTTTAATAAAGAATCTGACCTTTTTTTTTCTTGTTTAACTTTTAACAAGATGATAAGAAAGTTGTAAAAAAAAATGGATTAATTGAAAGAAACATAAAAGTTAATACATTTAGTAAGGGTAGATTAGGAAAACAAAAGCTAGCTTGTCTCAAGTATTAATGACATTGTTTTAAGTGTAAAGTAAAGTGACACATGTGATTAGGAAAATGGAGAAGGTCTGTTGCATCGATTCAGCTGCATCCTCAACTTGTGATATTCGCAAGTGCAAGAGCCGTTTGGTAGTATAGCATATGTAAGTGCAAGGTCGATTCCATAGGGATTGGTGATTGAATGATCCAATTCAGTTTCCCTACACAAAACGAAAATGAAAATAAAAGAACATAAAACAAGAAGAAAGAAAAGAACTAAGACAAGATTGTGAGGTTTTAGAATCCACCCTAATTGTTCGAATCATGTTATGGCAACAAGTAAACAAATTGATTCACTCATGACGATGCTCACAAATAAGTCCATGGTGTTTGGATCAGATTGCATTGAACATCACAAGGACCCCAAAGCATGGTGTTTACATTAGGAGTTCTAGAAACCAAATCACATGAACCATTTCTATGTAGTTCATGAGTTGCTAATGGATGGAATGAAGATGATCCCCAAACCTGTTGGAATTTTAAAAGGTTTTAAAAATTTAACCGTTTTTATTAATTTATTTATTTTGGCTGTTTTATTTTATTTATTGTGGGGGTTATAAATTTTTAATATTTAGGTTTTATTTCTGGTTGGTGAATGCTTTAATTTTTTGGTTGGTGAACTTTTATGGTTGGTGAAGGTTACATGTTTTTGGATGCCTATAAAAGGCCACTCCTCCTTCACATTTGAAATACACACAGCACACCATCAGAATATCACATATCACATACCACAATCACCACCACAAACTAATTCTCTTATTTTCTACTTTTATATATATTCTCTACTTTATATTATTATTTTGGCAATGGTTCTGTGACTTGGATACCCATATCCGTCTATGAACGTGCTCATAGCGGATCTTGAGTTTGTGTACAAGGGGTCGTATCTTGGAGTCTTGTAGACCGTCAGTACCTGCACGTAGGGAGGCTATAAAGGCTTTAGGACAACGTCTTTGACGTGCTTCACCGTACCAAACTCACCTTCTTACTTATTATTTATTTTTCTTTTACTTACCTATTATTTTGTTTTCTTAAATTTCATTGTACCTTAAAAGCTTTCCAATTTATTTATAAGTTATTTACAATATAAATGTTTTTGTATTTGGCTTTACGGAAAAGGAAAACTATATTTTTTATAACAAAACCTTCCCAACAAGAGCATAATGCATAAAACCTTAGGTGATAAATCAAAGGATGCAAAACAGCTCCATTAAAACAGTGAAGAAGAATTCATGAATGAAATCAAACTTTATAAACTCAAACCATGATATAAGACCAGAAAGATGTTTATTAAAACTAATGACAGAAAAACAAAGTAAACCTAAGGAAACACAAGAATTTAAAAATAAAAAATAAAATAAAAAGGTAAAGTGAGGAGAAGAAGATAAGGACAACATGCTAGAGATGGAAAAGCTTCATCTCCATAGCTGCCAGGAGGCCAAAGCCTCCCAACTGCTGCCTTCTTTCTTCTCTCCCTTTGTGACTCTCAACTCTCCCTCTCTTTGTGTACAATGTAAGTGTAAATGATGGATCTGAATTTCTTGACCCTTAGCTCTTTGGAGACTCTCTATTTATAGGCACAGGGGTTAGGTGAATCAGATTATACAATTGAGTTCACTAACCACACCCACTGCATCTAACACACAATTGCATTTGAAAACAATTCCTCTTCTTTTTAGGCTTAGTGTTGCAGCTCCCACTTCATCTTCTTTTATTTCTTTTAGCTGCTGCAAAACTCCACTCCAATTATAAGTAATGAATCCACTTCACCTAACTTCCCCACAATCAATAACACATCATGCTTAGGTCAGAATGACCAACACACTTAGCTCATCCTTAGGTTAGCATGACTAGCAACTTCAAGGGCTCGCGAATTGGGCTTCCCTTAAGCAAATGATGACTTTGAGCCCTCCATCTTGAATTTTAGAATGTCATCTTTCCAACCACATGTCATTTGGGCCAATCCAAGGTCGAAGGAAGAAGTTAAGGTCAAAACAAATTGCTAACTCATTTGACAGCACAGACATAATTCATCATGAGCATGGTTCTATGTTTGACAGTTGATAGACTCCAGATTTATCCAAAGAGGCTGAATTTTGGATATGTTATATTAGACACCCATTGGAACAACTTTCATGAAGGATGTTGCCTCATCCGAGCTGTATAGGTTGCTGAAACAAAGCTTGCAATGTGACATACGAAACTGGACTGGCAAGGGAGTGTAGCCTAAAATGGGTTTGTCTTTAGGCTCTTCTTCCATTCATCCAAATCAGGCCTTAACATGCTTGAATTGCATGAATTATGCTCTCTTTCTCTATTGGCCTACAAAACACATAAAGAGAGGTAAATGACTCAGAATTCTAATCAACTAAGCAAAAGGAGTAAGTAAATAGGGTATGTATATGTATGAAATTATGAGCTTAACAAGGTCCAAAAGAGAAGGTTAGAGAGAAGTGTTTTTTTTTTAAAATAATCAAATAGAAACTTCATTAGATAAACTTCAACGGTACTATCAAAGACGTCAATAAGACATCTAAAATACCAATCCCAAGAGGGCAACAAACTAACATGTTAAAAACACAACTAACGCGGACAAAAGATGCACTAAAACTAGCTCACATCACCACAATTAACCATAAGCCCAAACAAAGCCCACAAACCCAACATAACCAAAACCCTAAAACAACCCATAAGCCTAGACGAACCCTACCACCACCACCTGATGAAGCGTCGTCGCGGCCACACCCACCATTGCATAAGAGCGAACAAATAAACGAAAACAACAACTTTGCCAAAGAACAATTGAGTGATTTGCTAGCAATCCCCTTATATTTATGTTGCATGTTTGTTAATAAATATCCCAAATTGATCATTCATATATACAAATTGTAAGAGACATTGAGGCCACCAAAGACCTATCAAAGACTATTAATTAAACCTCCCACGCTCCTGCAATAATGCACAAGTTAAGTTAGTAGTGGTGGAGCACATTGAGGCCACCAAATAGCTAAAAAAGCTTGATCAGAGGTCAAGATAGAACCTAGCAACGAGCAGGGCTGCGATGAATGAGTCGGCTGAGATTGGTATGAACTTTTCCCTTCAAGTACTAAGGTTGGTATGAACATTTATCACACAAAACAGATGAAATGAACGGCTGAGATTGCTTCCGTATGAACCCAACCAGTGATGATTTTCTATCTGATGAACCGCCAGCCACAAGTTACATTGGTTGGAAAAATATTTGCCTCTGTCCTGGAAGGATACAAGTTATTACAACCACTACCAAAAAAAAAACCAAAAAAACGAAAAAACAGCAATAAAGCACAAATCTAGCAAAGAAAGTGATTTGTGTAGCCTTTTCAACACGGCAAAACAAAAGGAAAATCTGTTGGTGGGTAGATAGTAGAATTGGTTATGACTGAATTCTTGTTGACTATTGAAGAAGGTATATAAATTTGCTCAAACGTAAGTAAGGCGCGGCTCATTTCTATATTACCATAATAATGAAACAATTGAAACGCAGATTGATTGACTTGGTCCATTGCGGGTGACAAAGCTACAGATTGCATCAAACTCCGTTCAAACATGGTCTTTTTGTTGTCCAATCTTATTGCATGGTTGGTTGACCACATGACCTGAGTTTCTCCAAATGTGACAAAATTTTACTTGCAAACAGAAGAGTTTATCTTTGACTTTTTGCCTCAAATGGCACCATGATGACTTTGCCTCACAGCCGCCCAGGTCCAATCTCCACCAAATCACCAAAACCATCAAGTCCACTCTCTCTCTCTCTCTCTCTCTCTCTCTCTCTCTCTCTCTCTCCTTTCTTTAAAGTTTAAGTTCTTGGTGCAATACAGTATCTAGAACTTGTCTGCAAATTGGTTTTGTGCAGCCATGGATGCCAAAACGAAACGAAGTTTGGTGCTTTTGCTTTGCTTATGCCTACATCTCAAAACCCATGTTTGCCTTGCAGCTGACACCATCGCTGCAAACCAATCTCTCTCTGGTGATCAAACTATTGTCTCTGCAGGAAAGGTTTTTGAGCTGGGTTTCTTCAAACCAGGTAATTCTTCAAACTACTACATAGGCATCTGGTACTCTAAACAACTAGTATCTTCGGAGACCATAGTTTGGGTGGCAAATAGGGAAACACCAGTTTCTGATAGATTTTCTTCAGTCTTGAGGATCTCAGATGGGAATTTAGTTCTCTTTAATGAGTCCAACACTCCAATTTGGTCCACAAATTTAGCCTCCACCACCACCTCAGGTTCTGCACAAGTAGTTCTTTTAGATAGTGGAAACCTTGTCTTAAGAACTGCTGGGTCTAATGCTAATACATCAGAGCCTTTGTGGCAAAGCTTTGATCATCCAGCTCATACATGGCTCCCAGGAGCTAGAATTGGATTCAACACTGTCACCAATCAAACCTTAATTCTCACTTCATGGAAGAGTTCAGAGGATCCTGCACCTGGTCTTTTCACTCTTGAGCTCGACCCCAATGGAAGTAATGCATATCTCATATTTTGGAATAGGTCTAGACAGTATTGGAGCAGTGGAGCATGGGATGCAAACTCACGTATTTTCAGCGGGGTTCCTGAGATGAGGCTTAACTATATCTACAATTTCAGCTATGTTACAAACAAAAACGAAAGTTATTTCACCTATTCTCTTTATAATCTCAAGACAATATCTCGATTCGTGATGCATACCTCAGGGCAGATTCAGCAACTCACATGGTTGGAGATATCCAGCCAGTGGAATTTGTTTTGGAACCAACCAAGAAAGCAATGTGAAGTTTATGATTTATGCGGGGCATTCGGCAGTTGCAACGAGGTAAGCACGATCTCCTGGAATTGTTTGACAGGTTTTGAGCCAAAGTTGCAGAGGGATTGGAATTTGCAGGCTTATTCTGGTGGGTGTAAAAGAAAAACCCCTCTGCATTGTGAGAATGCTACTAGTTCTGACGGGAAGCAAGACCAGTTTAAAATCGCTAGGATGTCATTGCCTGAAAATGAGCAGTCTGTGAAGGTTGAGCCTACTGCTGGATGTGAATCAATCTGCTTAAATAATTGCTCTTGCACTGCTTATGCTTATAATAGCAGTGGATGTTCAATTTGGATCGGAGACCTCTTCAATCTGCAAGAATCCTCATCAAGTGATAGTCAGGGAATAACTTTGTACCTCAGACTTGCAGCTTCAGAGTTTAAGAGTCCTAAAAGCAACAAGGGATTGATTATTGGTGCTGTGGCAGGCTCAGCTGCTGGAATAGCAATTATCTTAGGCCTTATTGTGGTTGTAATATTGAGACAAAGGAAGAGAGTGACTGGAATGGGAAAAGCAGTAGAGGGTTCATTGGTAGCCTTTAGGTACAGAGATCTGCAAGATGCAACAAAGAACTTCTCAGAAAAATTGGGGGGAGGAGGCTTTGGTTCTGTTTTCAAAGGGACCCTGCCTGATTCATCTGTCATAGCAGTAAAGAAGCTTGAAAGTGTCAGCCAAGGAGAGTAGCAATTCAGAACTGAAGTGAGCACAATAGGGACAATTCAACATGTCAATCTTGTCCGGCTTCGCGGGTTAAGGATGTTGGTCTATGATTACATGCCGAAAGGATCATTGGATTCTCACCTTTTCCATGATACACGTCCAAATGTTTTGGATTGGAAAACAAGGTACCAAATTGCTCTGGGGACAGCAAGAGGGTTGGCTTATCTTCATGAGAAATGCAGAGATTGCATCATACATTGTGACATAAAGCCAGAAAACATTCTTTTAGATACTGAACTTGGTCCAAAAGTAGCAGACTTTGGCCTTGCAAAGCTTGTTGGAAGAGATTTCAGCAGGGTCCTGACAACCATGAGAGGGACAAGAGGCTATCTTGCACCAGAGTGGATTTCAGGAGTGGCAATAACAGTGAAAGCTGATGTTTACAGCTATGGAATGATGCTGTTTGAATTCGTGTCGGGACGACGAAACTCTGAGCAATCTGAAGATGGCAAAGTTAGATTCTTCCCAAGTTGGGCTGCTAGCCAGATAAGGACTGCAGAAACTGATGTGCTGAGCCTATTAGACCCCAGGCTAGATGGAAATGCTGATGTACAAGAGCTCACAAGGATTTGTAGAGTTGCTTGCTGGTGTGTTCAAGATGATGAGGCTCATAGGCCATCAATGGCCCAGGTGGTGCAAATCCTTGAGGGAGTTTCAGATGTCAACCTGCCACCAATACCAAGATCTCTTCAAGTCCTTGGAGACGACCAGGAGCACATAATCTTCTTCACTGAGTCATCCTCAAGCCAGAGTTCACATCAAAGGAGCAATAACACTTCAACAGCTCCCTCTCAGACCAAGAGCACCACATCTTCAACCATCTCCAAGAGATCTGAAGAAGAGCATCAAATAAACACTTGATGTGCCTTTTCCATTTCGTCATTTAGTTTGAGCCTTCTAAGTAATTGTCATATGTATTATATATTTTTATATAGCGTCTTTTGATTTGGTATGATAATTGTATTATTGTTTATATATATTCCAAGAGCCTTGCTTCAGAACAAAGTCTTTGGAGATAAAATTGCTGTTTCTAATTTGAAAACCTTCATTTGCACAAATGAAAATTGGACCGAAAACTATAATTGAACTATTGTCGAGTGTGTTTCAATTGAACCACACAAATACACGATTTAACGGCTAGACTCAAATGTAATCAAAATAAGAGTTTGTTAGTCTGTCTTGAGATATGCTCGTATTTGGTGAGTTTACATATTTGAAGGTTGCTCTTCTTGGAAGAGATTAGAGAAAAATTATGGACTTTGATAAAAGAATTGCCAGATTGTGCCATCATTTTTTATTCATCTACATAAAATGGATAGAGCAAAAACGACAGCGTAGCAAACAGATGGCAAACATACAAAGCCAAACTCATGAACAGTGGTGCACCCCCATCACACCATAAGAGAACCGGTGCTTAAAACCTTAATCAACCGTTAACCCCAAGAAAACCCAACTAATTTTTGCTTTTCAAATTCGTTCTCATTACGCGCCTTCTGCTTTCTCTCTCAGGTACTCTCTCTGCAACTATTATGATTTTCTATGAATTTTACTAATTTCCTTGAAAAAGAGACCACATATAAATTGGGTATGTTAGGGATTCTTTGGATGAGATTGAATTGCTATGTGCAAGTTTCTTGAGGATGGAATGAACCCTTCTTTTTCTTTTGTGTGCCCTCTTGGTGTGTGATTAGATTCGACTAAAGAATATGAACGGAAAGGTGATGAACCAAAAAGGGAAAATTTTGAACCCAATCCTATATCTTTATGTACGGATAATCCAGATGGAAAGATTTACGAGATGAAGAAGAAGAAGAAATGGAATAAGAAGAAAGGGAAGTTAGCTAAGAAGTCTGATCTCCCATGTGATGGTGACAAGAAACTTCCCATCTGCTCCCATTATGGGTTTTCTGATCATACCAGAACTGTTCATCAGTTGGTATTCAGAATTCTAATAACTGTTCAAAGATGAGCAACCATGGGTCTGATGATGTAAGCACTGGGTGAAGGAACAGCCAAGTTACAAATATCCAGCTGTAGAGAATAGTGTCTGGGTTGAGCATGGTAATAGTTCGGAAGCTCATGCATTGGTTTTTTCTGGACACAACAGTGGTGCTTATGGGAGAACTCCCCGGAGAGTATTGGGTGAAGCACCACAATGGGTTGCTTCTCAGCAGAGGTTGAATTGCAATGGGAAAAAAGGACTTGGAAATTGTAGAGCAAACTTCTTTGGGTTGCATGATAAGTTTGTTTCATATCAAAAAGAATTTTCACAGGTTCCTTTTGGCATGCACCATTACAGGAATAGAGATACAGCCAAAAGAATGTTTTACAATGATCATCATGTTGCAAGTCAGGGATATAAACTCTGTTTGAACTCATCCTTTGTGTATTCTAAAATATCTACTCAAGGTGTGATAAATGGCAGTCAACCACATAAATTCATGAAGATTCCAACCATGGAACATAATTCGGGTAGGTGTTTATATTCTCCATTGGACGGCGAAGGCGCTCTCCTCGCTTAAATCGACGGCGATCGGGACCTACCGCTGGTCCCACCGGAGGCTGTTGGGGCTGCGCTGGTTAGCTGGAAGCTCGAGGAGGAAGGTTGGATGTGTACGGACGGTGGTGGGTTCATGTTCCTATTATCTGTGAATTGCCGGGATGAGCTGATAATGACATGTCTGTCTGTTTTGGATTAATTAATTCATACGCGTGGCGTGGTATGTGATTCAGAAACATTATGTCGTTATTGGATTTGAAGGTAATTTCCGGGAAGGAAAAATCAGAAGCGTACAAATAGTTTTGTACGGTTGAATGGGCTCATTGGATTTGAGTTGAAACTTGGAAGAGAGAGGTTGGTGGATTGTAGCTGCTGGACAAGAAGCCAACGATTCATTTGGGCCGAAATGGGGAAGGCAAGATCAGTTTGTCTTTCACTGTGGGTTAGGCGTTTGAGGACCTAGACATGAATGGCCTTTACTTTTCGAGCTTGTTGCCCGCTATCAAAATGTCAATTATAATGAAGCTAGATAATAGCTGTAAAGTCTCATGTCCATATCCACATAACCTACTCACTATTTTGGTATTGGATGACAAAGACGATATGCCTAGCGTACCCTAAAAAAGCATAAGAACTTGTGTGAAATGAGGATAGCACTGTTTTGTTATTTCTAACCAATTACAGTATATCAAGTAGAAACGTTACTATATGTGGCATACCGTGATTGATCGAGAATGTCCACGCTTGAAGTGGTAATGTGGGTGCTTGAGGAAGTAATGCACTAAAGAACCGAAAAAAGACATCACTACGCTTCATTTCTGATTTGAAACTCATGACAGTAATCGATTGGTAAGAAATTAATTTTGACAAAATCCCATTTTTATTGTTGTGGAAGAGTTTGCAGTTTTTTGGTGTTATGGGGCCTGTGGCCCAATAATAAGAAACAACCGCTTCTAAATAGCCCTGGCAAATCTTCTAACAGAGAAGTCCTGAGACAATAATACCATGACCTTTTTTTTGGGGTCTAAATAATACCATGACTCAGTAGCCCAGATCTATACTTAAAAGTTTACAAAGCTTGTCGGCAACAACATGAGATGAGACAACTTAAAATGGCCAACCCAAACAACATGGAAATATAGCTTGGAGGCTGGCTTGAGAACTTCAATTCCACCATTATAGATTTTCCGTGGCTTGAGGCACCAAATATCATCTCAAATTTTATGTTCACTAATTTTTTGAGAAGATGCCAACGGGTCAGTAGTTCAGTGGTAAGAGCATTTGCGTGCATATCAGTACTCATAGGTTGGAATCCCAATGACACCTTCCATTCCCCCTTCCAGACTTTGACAACAACAAAAATAAATTAAATTATGGGAAGGTAACATGAAAATTTATATGATTTGTCACATCATCATCAGTAATATGGTTGATTTATATTTAGGGGAATGCTATCAACTTTCTCTCTAACCTTCTCTTTTGGTTAGGAATGAAGAAAATTTTCAAGTGTATACATTCCTCTCTCCCGACTTTTTGGTGAGAGTCTATTAGGGTTTTTTCTCCTAGTTTTCTTCTAGGTTTTCTTGGCGGCTACTTGTCTGCCGTTTGGGGGGGTTTTTTGAAACTGGTTATCCATGATGGATAACATGGATTTTATGGCTACAAAGGAAGATGTGGAGGAAGTGGTCTGTTCTTTTGATAAGGTGTTGTCATTAACTAACGAAGAAAAAGATGGCCTTCAAATCAAACCAGATGATACGACAACGATGAACGAGCAGCTCCATCTTTGTTTGGTAGGGACGGTGCTTACTGATCAAGGTTTCAATCGTGAGGCTTTCAAACAAACCATGTTGAGGGCCTAGGGTACGATGCAAGAGGTGGGTGTGAAGGACCTGCGAGATCATCTTTCCTTATTTACGTTCACAACTATGCTTGATAAGGAGATGGTGATACGAGGGGGACCTTGGAATTTTGATTTTAAAAAAACCTAGTCTTACTGAAAACACCATATGGTAATAGATGTTAGAAATGTGCCCTAAGAGCCAATACATTTGATGTAATCTCCTTAGAATACATTTCGTATATGATATATAAAGGGCAAACTTATTTTGTTATCTTTTACATCGTGTAAAGAAACAAATGTCCAGGGTATGCTAAATAAGAGATAAAGTAATCTAAAGAAGATTAGATTCATGAGACCTTTAATCTCTAACGGTAGTATCCCAAAATGTTCCTAATCATAGGTTATCAAATGGACATTGATAAACCGTCAAGATTAGCACATATTATGTATGCTCAATTGGGAGGATGGTTAGTCTCAAACCATTTGTGTAGTTGACACTAATACAAGTATGTGGGTGCTCATTAGTGAATGAGTACACTGAACACGATCAACCGTAGTTCTCGTATGGAGTATTTATCTATATGTCAAACGAGAACTCATAGTTGCAATAATGCAAATTAGTCCTTAGACCCGAGGCATCATGGTTGTCTTGTGATGCGTTATTGATCTTTGATAGCTCTTAAAGGCAAGCCGTAAAAGATTTGTCTTAAGTGTTGTTGGGATCTCTTAATTCATCATAGGGGCATGTGAATGTACAATAAGGAATCTCTACTTTCGATAAAGAAGGAGAATGTTTCAAGATGTGATTCAGTAAATCTTTGGCCAAAGTATTTTGAGCGTGATTTAGAAAGTTGTTCTTAATCACGTTCTTTTGAATCACATGAGGTTATAAATCATATTAGGGGTTTGACATAATCAATCCGTACCCTAATAATATGATTTGAAACATTATATAAGAGAAGGACCGTATTGCATGGCAATTCCAACTGAATAGGTTCTTCATCTATTCTAATTAGCTTGGGTAGCCATGATATATTGCTAGATGTCACTCTTGGCTTGTGGAAGCCCTAGGATTGATTGTGATCGATCCAAATAAAGGAAAAATTAAAAAGGGGTTTTAATTCCAGTTGGTTAGAAAAAGTTCTAATATTTTCCCACTGCCTTGCTAATTAGAACCCAATGGATCGCACACCTTAAATGGTTAACTTTGAATAATACAAATGAGAATGAGGAAATCAATTTGATTGATTTGATGTGGATGATTTACTACATGTAAAAACGTATTTGGGCTAAGTAATAGTTAACGGAAAGCCCAAATGGTTGGGTATCAAGCCCAAGGGCTTAAGACACCTAAATATTATGGTTTAAGTGTCATAAGGCCCAAGTTTGGAAGCCCAATGAGGTTTGGCCGAAAATGGTTAAGTGCATGTGTATGGGAATTGTTTCCATAAGCTCATTAACACAAAAAACACAATCCAACATCAACCAAATGGGTTTGGAAGATCAAAGAGAAAAAAAAGAGAGTTTTCAAGAGTGAAACACTTTCATCTTTCAAAGGGGTTTAGATTGAAACCAATCTTGAGAATCTTGCACTAGCATCCAAGTATTCTCAAGATACTTATTCTCATCTCAAGGTTCCATCGGTGTGGAGACTTAGAGGCCATATACTTTTGTGGCTCACAAGGAGGAGAAAGATCAAGAGGAGATCAACAAAGGAAAATCATCAAGAGAAGACCAAAACACAACTTGGTTCATATAATTGCTTCAAGGGTAATTAGATCTTATCATTTCTCTTGAATTTTCATTTATGAAAAACATATCAATGTTCATGGCTTAAGATACTTGGAAGAAGTTTTGTTTTGAATTTAAACAACCACCATTTTCTTCCGCTGCAATTAATTTGATTAATTTGTATGTTTAATGTTCAAATCAACTTCTTAAAAATGTTTTAAAACCAACACAGGGTACTCACAAAGCACAAACTCATGAATCTCAATCCAGAATCAAAACCACATATACCAATATGTAACATGTATGCCTATAAATGAGTATATAAGTATATATAAAACACCCACCTCTCACCATCATCATGTACCAGGGGAAAACAATCCAACCGGGGATTGTTGACTAGCTCACAATTATCAGCCCTCAAAACGACTATGTGGCTAGGGACGAGCCGTCCAACTGGGGGACTAACTCTCAGCCAGCACGTACGGACGAAGAATCAAGACCCGTATGCCTGTAAACAGTCCTACGCGTGCAGACTACCCAATTAAGGGTCTACAGCGACACCCCGTTAAGGTATGCCCCGGGTTCAGTCATATCCACGTATCCATATCCACTGTATCCAAGTACCAATATCCAAGGGGAGGTACATGTGATGATGCACATCATGTACTCGGGAAAGTGTTGGTTTTAAAACATTTTTAAGAAGTTCATTTGAATATTAAACATGCATTTAATCAAATTAATCGCAGCGGAAGAATATGGTGGTTGTTTAAATTCAAAAACAAAACTTCTTCCAAGTATCTTAAGCCATGAACATTGATATGTTTTTCATAAATGAAAATTCAAGAGAAAGGATAAGATCTAATTACCCTTGAAGCAATTATATGAACCAAGTTGTGTTTTGGTCTTCTCTTGATGATTTTCCTTTGTTGATCTCCTCTTGATCTTTCTCCTCCTTGTGAGCCACAAAAGTATATGGCCTCTAAGTCTCCACACCAATGAAACCTTGAGATGAGAAGAGGTATCTTGAGAATACAAGGATGCTAGTACAAGATTCTCAAGATTGGTTTCAATCTAAACCCCTTTGAAAGAAGATTGTGTTTCACTCTTGAAAAACTCACAACTATCTCTCTTTGATCTCCCAAACCTCTTTGGTTGATGTTGGATTGTGTTTGTGTGTCAAATGAGCTTATGGAAACAATTCCCATACACATGCACTTAACCATTTTCGGCCAAACCCCATTGGGCTTCCAAAAATGGGCCTTATGACACTTAAGCCATAATTTAGGTGTCTTAAGTCCATGGGCTTGATACCCAACAATTTGGGCTTCTCATTAACTATTATCGAGGCCCAAATACATTTTTACACGTAGTAAAT
>NW_018923001.1:440646-474119 GCF_002207925.1 Prunus avium | reverse complement strand
GTTCTTTTGAATCACATGAGGTTGTAAATCATATTAGGGGTTTGACATAATCAATCCGTACCCTAATAATATGATTTGAAACATTGTATAAGAGAAGGATCGTATTGCATTGCAATTCCAACTGAATAGGTTCTTCATCTATTCTGGTTAGCTTGGGTAGCCTTGATATATTGCTAGATGTCACTCTTGGCTTGTGGAAGTCCTAGGGTTGATTGTGATCGATCCAAATAAAGGAAGAATTAAAAAGGGGTTTTAATTCCAGTTGGTTAGAAAGAGTTCTAATGTTTTCCCACTACCTTGCTAAATTAGGACCTAATGGATCGCACACCTTAAATGGTTAACTTTGAGTAATACAAATGAGAATGAGGAAATCAATTTGATTGATTTGATGTGGATGATTTACTACGTGTAAAAATATATTTGGGCCTCGATAATAGTTAGAGGGAAGCCCAAATGGTTGGGTATCAAGCCCAAGGGCTTAAGACACCTAAATATTATGGTTTAAGTGTCATAAGGCCCAATTTTGGAAGCCCAATGGGGTTTGGCCGAAAATGGTTAAGTGCATGTGTATGGGAATTGTTTCCATAAGCTCATTTGACACACAAACACAATCCAACATCAACCAAAGAGGTTTGGGAGATCAAAGAGAGATAGTTGTGAGTTTTTCAAGAGTGAAACACAATCTTCTTTCAAAGGGGTTTAGATTGAAACCAATCTTGAGAATCTTGTACTAGCATCCTTGTATTCTCAAGATACCTCTTCTCATCTCAAGGTTTCATTGGTGTGGAGACTTAGAGGCCATATACTTTTGTGGCTCACAAGGAGGAGAAAGATCAAGAGGAGATCAACAAAGGAAAATCATCAAGAGAAGACCAAAACACAACTTGGTTCATATAATTGCTTCAAGGGTAATTAGATCTTATCCTTTCTCTTGAATTTTCATTTATGAAAAACATATCAATGTTCATGGCTTAAGATACTTGGAAGAAGTTTTGTTTTTGAATTTAAACAACCACCATATTCTTCCGCTGCGATTAATTTGATTAAATGCATGTTTAATATTCAAATGAACTTCTTAAAAATGTTTTAAAACCAACAGGGAGTTTGCTTGGGATTCGAATTGCTCATGGAGCTCCATCAGTCAATCATTTATTCTTTGATGACAATAGTATTCTCTTTCTTGATGCAACTAAAGAGTCTTGTGAAGCAATGAAGAATATATTTCAAGTGTATGAGGAGACTTCCGAGCATAATATCAATTTCACAAAGTCAGCGTTAAGTTTGAGCCCAAATGCTACTGCTGTTGAAAAACAAATAGTTTTGGATTTATTGGAAATTTCGTTGGTGTCTTGCCATGAAAAATATTTATGTTTGCCTATGGTGACTGGCAGGGGAGAAAGCAGATTTTCGGGACTGTCAAAGATCGAATTGGAAAACAAATTAGTGGGTGGAAGGAAAAGCTCCTATCTAGAGCGGGTAAAGAGATCCTGGTTAAAGCTGTTTTACAGGCTATGCCCACCTACTCGATGAGTTGTTTTCGGATGCCTAAGGGGATGTGTAAGGAACTTCATGGCTTGATGGCTAAATTCTGGTGGTCTAAAAGTAAGAATATGCGAGGTATTCATTGGACTAAATGGGAGACATTATGTGTGAGCAAGCAGATTGGAGGATTGGGATTTAGAGACCTTGAGGCTTTTAATCAAGCTCTCCTTGCAAAACAAAATTGGAGATTATTTTCTATTGTAATTCCTTGGCAACGAGAATTTTCAAGGCCCGATACTTTCCGCATTGTAATTTTCTAGAAGCTGGATTGGGGTATCGACCCTCACTTATTTGGAGTTCGTTGATATCGGGGAAGTAAAGTAACGCATGTGATTAGAAAAACAAAAGCTAGCTTGTCTCAAGTATTAATGACATTGTTTTAAGTGTAAAGTAAAGTGACACATGTGATTAGGAAAATGGAGAAGGTCTGTTGCATCGATTCAGCTGCTCCATAATTGATTCAGCTGCATCCTCAACTTGTGATACTCGCAAGTGCACGAGCCGTTCGGTAGTATAGCATATGTAAGTGCGAGGTCGATTCCACAGGGATTGGTGATTGAATGATCCAATTCAGTTTCCCTACATAAAACAGAAATGAAAATAAAAGAACATAAAACAAGAAGAAAGAAAAGAACTAAGACAAGATGGTGAGGTTTTAGAATCCACCCTAATTGTTCGAATCATGTTATGGCAGCAAGTAAACAAATTGATTCACTCATAATGATGCTCACAAATATGTCCATGGTGTTTGGATCAGATTGCATTGAACATCACAAAGACCCCAAAGCATGGTGTTTACATTAGGAGTTCCAGAAACCAAATCACATGAACCATTTCTATGTAGTTCATGAGTCGCTAATGGATGGAATGAAGATGATCCCCAAACCTTCCCAACAAGAGCATAATGCATAAAACCTTAGGTGATAAAGCAAAGGATGCAAAACAGCTCCATTAAAACAGTGAAGAAGAATTCATGAATGAAATCAAACTTTATAAACTCAAACCATAATACAAGACCAGAAAGATGTTTATTAAAACTAATGACAGAAAAACAAAGTAAAGCTAAGGAAACACAAGAAGAAAATAAAAGGTAAAGGGAGGAGAAGAAGATAAGGACAGCATGCTAGAGATGGAAAAGCTTCATCTCCATGGCTGCCAGGAGGCCAAAGCCTCCCAACTGCTGCCTTCTTTCTTCTCTCCCTTTGTGACTCTCAACTCTCCCTCTCTTTGTGTACAATGTAAGTGTAAATGATGGATTTGAATTTATTGACCCTTAGCTCTTTGGAGACTCTCTATTTATAGGCACAGGGGTTAGGTGAATCAGATTATACAATTAAGTTCACTAACCACACCCACTTCACCTAACACACAACTGCATTTGAAAACAGTTCCTCTTCTCTTTAGGCTTAGTGTTACAACTCCCACTTCATCTTCTTTTATTTCTTTTAGCTGCTGCAAAACTCCACTCCAATTATAAGTAATGAATCCGCTTCACCTAACTTCCCCATAATCAATAACACCTCATGCTTAAGTCAGAATGACCAACACACTTAGCTCATCCTTAGGTTAGCATGACCAGCAACTTCAAGGGCTCGCGAATTGGTCTTCCCTTAAGCAATGACGACTTTGAGCCCTCCATCTTGAAGTTTAGAATGTCATCTTTCCAATCACATGTCATTTGGGCCAATCCAAGGTTGAAGAAAGAAGTTAAGGCTAAAACAAATTGCTAACTCATTTGACAGCACAGACAAAATTCATCATGAGCATGGTTCTGTATTTGACAGGTGATAGACTCCAGATTTATCCAATGAGGCTGCATTTTGGATATGTTATAATAGACACCCATTGGAACAACTTGCATGAACGATGTTGCCTCATCCGAGCTGTGTAGGTTGCTGAAACAATGTGACATACGAAACTGGACTGGCAAGGGAATGTAGCCTAAAATGGGTTTGTCTTTAAGCTCTTCTTCCATTTATCCAAATCAGGCCTTAACATGTTTGAATTGCATGAATTATGCTCTCTTTCTCTATTGGCCTACAAAACACATAAAGATAGGCAAATGACTCAGAATTCTAAGAAACTAAGCAAAAGGAGTAAGTAAATAAGGTATGTATATGTATGAAATTATGAGCTTAACAAAGTCCAAAAGAGAAGGTTAGAGAGAAGTTTTTTTTTATATATAAATAATCAAATAGAAACTTCATTAGATAAACTTCAACGGTATCAAAGACGTCAATAAGACATCTAAAATACCAATCCCAAGAGGGCAACAAACTAACATGCTAAAAACACAACTAACGCGGACAAAAGATACACTAAAACTAGCTCACATCACCACAATTAACCATAAACCCAAACAAAGTCCACAAACCCAACATAACCAAAACTCTAAAACAACCAATGAGCCTAGACGAACCCTACCACCACCACCTGATAAAGCGCCATTGCAGCCACACCCACCATCGCATCCGTAACAGATTTGGGGAAAATATGATTTCCAACGATCTACCTGCGCATAAAAGCGAACAAATAAACGAAAACAACAACTTTGCCAAAGAACAATTGAGTGATTTGCCAGCAATCCCCTTATATTTATGCTGCATGTTTGTTAATAAATATCCCAAATTGATCATTCATATATGCAAATTGTAAGAGACATTGAGGCCACCAAAGACCTATCAAAGACTATTAATTAAACCCCCCACGCTCCTGCAATAATGCACAAGTTAAGTTAGTAGTGGTGGAGCACATTGAGGCCACCAACTAGCTAAAAATGCTTGACCAGAGGTCAAGATAGAACCAAGCAACGAGCAGGGCTGCGATGAATGAGTCTTTATTGTTGGATTTTTCCCTTCAAGTACTAAGGTTGGTATGAACATTTATCACACAAAAACAGATGAAATGAACGGCTGAGATTGCTTCCGTATGAACCCAACCAGTGATGATTTTCTATCTGATGAACCGCCAGCCACAAGTTACATTGGTTGGAAAAATATTTGCCTCTGCCCTGGAAGGAAGGATACAAGTTATTACAACCACTACCAAAAAAACAAAAAAAATAAATTAAAATATAAAAAAACAGCAATAAAGCACAAGAGTTTATCTTTGACTTTTTGCCACATATGGCACACGATGATATTTTGCCGCGCGGCTGCCCAAGTCCAATCTCCACCAAATGACCAAAACCATGTAGAATAGAAAATTCAAGTCCTCTCTCTTCTATTCTAAGTCCTCTCTCTCAGTAGAATAGAAAATTCAAGTCCTCTCTCTTCTATTCTAAGTCCTCTCTCTCTCTCTTGGTAGAATAGAAAATTCAAAGTCCTCTCTCTCTTGGTAGAATAGAAAATTCAAGTCCTCTCTCTCTCTCTCTCTCTCTCTATCTCTCTCCTTTCTTTAAAGTTTTAAGTTCTTGCTGCAATACAGTATCTAGAACTTGTCTGCAAATTGGTTTTGTGCAGCCATGGATGCCAAAACCAAACAAAGTTTGGTGCTTTTGCTTTGCTTATGCCTACATCTCAAAACCCATGTTTGCCTTGCAGCTGACACCATCGCTGCAAACCAATCTATCTCTGGTGATCGAACCATTGTCTCTGCAGGAAAGGTTTTTGAGCTGGGTTTCTTCAAACCAGGTAATTCTTCAAACTACTATATAGGCATGTGGTACTCTAAACAACTAGTATCTTTGGAGACCATAGTTTGGGTGGCAAATAGGGAAACACCAGTTTCTGATAGATTTTCTTCAGTCTTGAGGATCTCAGATGGTAATTTAGTTCTCTTTAATGAGTCCAACACTCCAATTTGGTCCACAAATTTAGCCTCCACCACCACCTCAGGTTCTGCACAAGCAGTTCTTTTAGATAGTGGAAACCTTGTCTTAAGAACTGCTGGGTCTAATGCTAATACATCAGAGCCTTTGTGGCAAAGCTTTGATCATCCAGCTCATACATGGCTACCAGGAGCTAGAATTGGAGTCAACACTGTCACCAATCAAACCTTAATTCTCACTTCATGGAAGAGTTCAGAGGATCCTGCACCAGGTCTTTTCACTCTTGAGCTTGACCCCAATGGAAGTAATGCGTATCTCATATTTTGGAAGAGGTCTAGACAGTATTGGACCAGTGGAGCATGGGATGAAAAGTCACGTATTTTCAGCTTGGTTCCTGAGATGAGGCTTAACTATATCTACAATTTCAGCTATGTTACAAACAAAAACGAAAGTTATTTCACCTATTCTCTTTATGATCATAAGATAATATCTCGATTCGTGATGCATACCTCAGGGCAGATTCAGCAACTCTCATGGTTGAAGACCAGCGAGTGGAATTTGTTTTGGAGCCAACCAAGAAAGCAATGTGAAGTTTATGATTTATGCGGGGCATTCGGCAGTTGCAACGAGGTAAGCACGGTCCCCTGTAATTGTTTGACAGGTTTTGAGCCAAAGTTGCAGAGGGATTGGAATTTGCAGGCTTATTCTGGTGGGTGTAAAAGAAAAACCCCTCTGCATTGTGAGAATGCTACTAGTGCTGACGGGAAGCAAGACCAGTTTCTGAAAATGGCTAGGATGTCGTTGCCTGAAAATATGCAGTCTGTGAACGTTGAGACGTTTGCTGGATGTGAATTAATCTGCTTAAATAATTGCTCTTGCACTGCTTATGCTTATAATAGCAGTGGATGTTCAATTTGGATCGGAGACCTCTTCAATCTGCAAAACCTCACATCAAGTGATAGTCAGGGAATAACTTTGTACCTCAGACTTGCAGCTTCAGAGTTTAAGGGTCCTAAAAGCAATAAGGGATTGATTATTGGTGTTGTGTCTGGCTCAGCTGCTGGAATAGCAATTCTCCTAGGCCTTATTTTGGTTGTAATCTTGAGACAAAGGAAGAGAGTGACTGGAACGGGAAAAGCAGTAGAGGGTTCATTGGTGGCCTTTGGATACAGAGATCTGCAAGATGCAACAAAGAATTTCTCAGAAAAATTGGGGGGAGGAGGCTTTGGTTCTGTTTTCAAAGGGACCCTGCCTGATTCATCTGTCATAGCAGTAAAGAAGCTTGAAAGTGTCAGCCAAGGAGAGAAGCAATTCAGAACTGAAGTGAGCACAATTGGGACAATTCAACATGTCAATCTTGTCCGGCTTCGCGGGTTCTGCTCTGAAGGTACAAAAAGGATGTTGGTCTATGATTACATGGCGAATGGATCATTGGATTCTCACCTTTTCCATGATACACGTCCAAATGTTTTGGATTGGAAAACAAGGTACCAAATTGCTCTGGGGACAGCAAGAGGGTTGGCTTATCTTCATGAGAAATGCAGAGATTGCATCATACATTGTGACATAAAGCCAGAAAACATTCTTTTAGATACTGAACTTGGTCCAAAAGTGGCAGACTTTGGCCTTGCAAAGCTTGTTGGAAGAGAGTTCAGCAGGGTCCTGACAACCATGAGAGGGACAAGAGGCTATCTTGCACCAGAGTGGATTTCAGGAGTGGCAATAACAGTGAAAGCTGATGTTTACAGCTATGGAATGATGCTGTTTGAATTCGTGTCGGGACGGCGAAACTCTGAGCAATCTGAAGATGGCAAAGTTAGATTCTTCCCAAGTTGGGCTGCTAGCCAGATAATCACTGCAGAAACTGATGTGCTGAGCCTATTAGACCCCAGGCTAGATGGAAATGCTGATGTACAAGAGCTCACAAGGATTTGTAGAGTTGCTTGCTGGTGTGTTCAAGATGATGAGGCTCATAGGCCATCAATGGGCCAGGTGGTGCAAATCCTTGAGGGAGTTTCAGATGTCAACCTGCCACCAATACCAAGATCTCTCCAAGTCCTTGGAGACGACCAGGAACACATAATCTTCTTCACTGAGTCATCCTCAAGCCAGAGTTCACATCGAAGGAGCAATAGCACTTCAACAGCTTCCTCTCAGACCAAGAGCACCACATCTTCAACCATGTCCAAGAGATCTGAAGAAGAGCATCAAATAAACACTTGATGTGCCTTTTCCATTTGGTCATTTGGTTTGAGCCTTCTAAGTAATTGTCATTTTTATTATATATTTTTATATAACTACTTTTAATTTGGTATGATAATTGTATTATTGTTTATATATATTCCAAGAGCCTTGCTTCAGAACAAAGTCTTTGGAGATAAAATTTCTGTTTCTAGTTGAAAAGCTTCATTTGCACAAATGAAAATTGGACCGAAAACTATAATTGAACCATTATCGTGTGTGTCTCAATTGAACCACATAAATAGACGATTTAATAGCTAGACTCAAATGTAATCAAAATGAGAGTTTGTTACTCTTAGATATGCTCGTATTTGGTGAGATTAAATATTTGAGGGTTGCTCTTCTTGAAAGAGATTAGAGAAAAATAAAGGAAGTTTGATAAAAGAATCGCAAGATTGTGCCATCATTTTTAATTCATCTACATAAAATGGATAGAGCAAAAACGACAGCGTAGCAAACAGATGGCAAACATACAAAGCCAAACTCATGAACAGTGGTGCACCCCCATCACACCATAAGAGAACCGGTGCTTAAAACCTTAACCAACCGTTAAACCCCAAGAAAGAACCCAACTAATTTTTGCTTTTCAAATTCGTTCTCATTACGCGCCTTCTTCTTTCTCTCTCAGGTACTCTCTCTGCAACTATTATGATTTTCTTTTTCATTACAAATATAATCTATAGAAAATAGTTTTCCTTCAATCTTCTGTGGCTCTTGTTGTGTTTCTCCCTTTACTTTCTATGAATTTTACTGAAAAAGATTGGATTTTTCCTTGAAAAAGAGACCACATAAAAATTGGGTTTGTTAGGGTTTCTTTGGATGAGATTGAATTGCTGTGTGCAAGTTTTTTGAGGATGGAATGAACCCTTCTTTTTCTTTTGTACCTCTTGGTGTGTGATTAGATTCGTCTAAAGAATATGAACGGAAAGGCGATGAACCAAAAAGGGGAAAATTTTGAACCCAATCATATATCTTTATGTACGGATAATCCAGATGGAAAGATTTATGAGAAGAAGAAGAAGAAGAAGAAGAAATGGAATAAGAAGAAAGGGAAGTTAGTTGAGAAGTATGATCTCCCATGTGATGGTGACAAGAAACTTCCCATCTGCTCCCATGATGGGTTTCCTGATCATACCCAGAACTGTTCATCAGTTGGTATTCAGAATTCTAATAACTGTTCAAAGATGAGCAACCATGGGTCTGATGAAGTAAGAAGTGATAGTTTTCTTGAGGATCTTCAGGGCAGCCTCCCCTCTGCTGTACTTCAATGCAGCAAGGTCGAACTTGAAGGTTCTAATGGCAGTGTTTGTGAAGATAACAAGACTGGAAGTGGCAGAGCCTGCGCCCACAATGGAAAAGAAAATAGATTTTTTGTAAAGAAGTGGCAGAAGAGGCAGCGTACTGCTAGGGATCAACAAAGGCACTGGGTGAAGGAACAACCAAGTTACAAATATCCAGCTGTAGAGAATAGTGTCTGGGTTGAGCATGGTAATAGTTTGGAAGCTAATGCATTGGTTTTTTCTGGACACAACAGTGGTGCTTATGGGAGAACTCCCCGGAGAGTATTGGGTGAAGCACCACAATGGGTTGCTTCTCAACAGAGGTTGAATTGCAATGGGAAAAAAGGACTTGGAAATTGTAGAGCAAACTTCTTTGGGTTGCATGATAAGTTTGTTTCATATCAAAAAGAATTTTCACAGGTTCCTTTTGGCATGCACCATTACAAGAATAGAGATACAGCCAAAAGAATGTTTTACAATGATCATCATGTTGCAAGTCATGGTTATAAACTCTGTTTGAACTCATCCTTTGTGTATTCTAAAATATCTACTCAAGGTGTGATAAATGGCAATCAACCACATAAATTCATGAAGATTCCAATCATGGAACATAATTCGGGTAGGTGTTTATATTCTCCTTTGGACGGTAGACAATACTCAGAATTTGGATATCATAGTGATCATAAGTTTAGGAAAGATGTTACTACTGGAGCAAGTTCTAAGAAGTGGAAACCTGTTGGTACAAAAGAGTCCAGGCCAATGGAGGGGATTTGCTCTGCTGATACTTGCAATGCTTCAAATCTTGACCTACCAGTTTTAAGCAAGGGGTTGGGTAATATCCATCCAGAAGGAAGTTCAATTCCTTCTCCTTCATCTGATACATTTTCTGAAACTAAAGGCACAAACTCAATATCTAGCCATCAATTTCCTTCGGCTTATTATGAGCACCCAACATTTCATAAGTCCACTACAGAGGTAGAAGATCAGAAAATTGAAAGTAATGGTTGTGAAGCAAATGGTATAAGACCAAAGGACACCGTTGAGTTCCTAATTGGCTCACAAATTGCAGTGGAAGCTCTAAATGCTTCTTACAGAATGCAGTTAGCATCTGAGGTTGTTCACCTTAGAATGGGGTGTCCACTTGCAGAGTTTGAAAGATTCATCCACTGCTCTGCTCCTGTTATTGCTTCTTCATACGAACATAAAAAATGTTCTGTTTGTTTGGACGATCAGCTATCTCATAGTTTCCTATGCAAGCACCAGACACCAAACTTATCACTTCGCACTGTTTGGAACTGGTATGAGAAACCAGGGAACTATGGATTGGATGTGAAGGCAGATGATTCTAGAAACCTCAATGATTCAGTGTCATTCCATGCCCACTTTGCTCCTTCCCTTTCTGCTGTTCAATTGTTTCGGTCCAACAACCCTGGTTCCAAAACATTAAATTCCATATATTCTGCAGAAGCAGCAGAGCTGAACTATCCTCAGGCAGGGACAGAGAACTTTGATTCGGTCAAGGAGCCTGTTGGTTCTTTTGATTGGTCACCTGATTGTGAGCTCATATTTGAATTTTTTGAATCCGAGCAGCCACATCAGCGAAAGCCTTTCTACAATAAGTATGTTCTTGCAACTCTTATGACAAGATATGTTGTCTTTTTTTCTTATATTGTTCTATTCATCTTGCAGACAGTTATCAAAATTGGATTGATGCTAACGACATTCATTTACTTCTCTAGCTTTTCACTTTCTGTCTACACTTATGTCAATTTATTCTGGAACCTAGTTATTGAGGGAGACTATATCACAACTTCCAAGTAGATATATAGAAATGGGATTCCTTTTACATTTAAAGTATAAAATAATGATGCAATATGATTGATCTATATTTGAAACAACAAAGAAGAAAGAGTATCTTAGGCTGTGAGAAATGACCTGATAACCTATAATTTGGTTCAAGATTAGAAGCTTGGCAATGAAGTATGCACACAAAGGACTCCAAATGTGTTGGATTTAGTACACTTTTGAGTGCTGATTTAATTTCATGTTTGAAATTCTGTATATTCCCCACTTCTCTTAATTTGTATGTTAATCTTTTCTTTTTTCTTTTTTTTTCTGGGAGATAAAATGTCCAGGTTATATATACCTGATTTCCTTATTGACTGCAGAATTGTGGAGCTAATTGGTGTTGGAACTTCTAATCATCACATATTTGGTGACCCATCAAAACTAGATTGTCTGAATTTGCATGATTTACATCCTGCCTCTTGGTGAGAATCAATTTTTCTACTCATATTTCTGGTTTGATGACTAATTTGAGCATATTGAAGAAAGTTGGGTTAATGTGGATTTCAGGTTTTCAGTGGCCTGGTATCCTATATATCAAATTCCAGAACGAAACTTCCGTGCATCATTCTTGACTTACCACTCACTTGGACATTTTGCTCAGAGACCTTTTCCAACTGATGCTTCCAATGAACACACAAGTCGGATTCTCTCCCCTGTGTTAGGATTGCAAAGCTACAACGCACAGGTAAGAAATCGACACTCTTTATCTTTTATGTTCTGTATTTTTTTCAATATCACTTTAATATGTGAGAGTGATGAGCAACATGAATATGGTGAACAGTACATAAAGCTATGCTCCGTGACAGTTTGGAAGTGTCTGGCAACCCTATAGGATGGTTAGCTGTGACAATAATTTTAAGAGTTTTGCCATATTACTCGGATATTTCAAAATTTACAGTCAAGTCTGAGCAAGTCCTAGTATGAGGCCTAGCAGTTACAGAATAAATAAGTTTTCATGCCTAGTCTCTTCACTCTTGCATTAAAAAAATTGAGTCAGGGACCCAAAGTAGACTATACTTCAGAACTCAACTGCTTTTTTTTTTCAGCATCAAAGCCAATATGTAGAACTTTCTTGCTGTAATCCTTTGAAGAATGATAATTGTGAGAGATTCTCACTTAGGAAAATTTATTTGGTATTGACACAATTTGTCACAATATATATTTATTTTTTTTCTGTTGTAGGGTGAAGGCTGGTTTGATCCCAAAATACCTACAGCTTCTAACAGTGCAGAAATTCTCAAAGAAAGGCTCAGAACATTGGAGGCAAATGCAATACGTTTTGCCAGAGGTTGCGTTTTCAAGGATAAAGTAATGGTGTTCAACAGGCATCCAGATTATGAGTTCTTCAATTCTCGAAAAACACATTATAAATAGTTACATACAAATAAGACCATTTTTCTTACTGGCTTTTGTGAATTCGGGTTTGCCTCCATTGTAAAGGGTAAAACATCTGTAAAGGGTAAAAGGAGAAGGAACATTGTACTCCTCCGTACTTCTGTGTCTTAATTTTGTAGATAACAGGAAAACTTTCTGTAGCTATTGAAATTGATTAGCGATGTTCCTTTTATCATCTTTATTCATATAGTTCCATATAAAGTGCCCAAGTGCCACGGGAGGACTTATCTCCATGGCCTACTTTTTATACCAAGCTTTAACTAAATCTGAAGAAACATGTGAAATCCACGGCTGCAAAAGAAGAGTTGGATGCCTTTCCATATCATTATTGTCATTGTGCCCTCTTTTTGTGGTTTGTAGTTAGGGAGATTCTTCAATAAGTATTTAAGTTAAGAATTGATTGCATATTTCTAATCTTGGCTGTTGGATTGCATTCATTAGACGATTAGATTACAGTAATCTCTTATGACTTGTATTGGTGGAGGTCTGGGGTTAAGAAAACTGCCAGACGGCAGAGACAGAGAGTATATATGTGATTTTGGGGTTTTCTTTTAAGTGAATGGCCTAACCCTTTTCTCCAGCTTTTGCAATAAACATGATAAAGCACAGCACTCTGTCCCTTTCTTTCTGATCTTCCTTTTACATGTAGAGATAGAAACCCTTAAATAATCCCTGCCTTGCCACTTGATTTTTTATTAATTAAAGTAGAGAAAAAGACCAAAAGACAATCTTTCTTCTTTTAATTTTGGTTTAATTCAGGAAAGAAGGCAAGTGCAGAAACTTGAAAGCTCAAACATTGCCTTGCACCCTACCTGTCCAAAACTTTTACCTTGTTGATAGTTTTTTGCTTTAACAATCACAGGTAACGATTACTTCAACTGCCTGAAATCCACGTGGCAGACACCCATTGAATTATATAGACACCAAGCCTCCAAAATCCAACCATCTTTCTGGATCTTGGTAGGGTTAGTAAAGAATCGTTTGCCACCCTTAAATGCTATTAAACTTCGAGATCTTTCGATATTATTGATGAGATCAGTTGCGTGGTTTACGTCCAGGCCTGGCTATAAAGCCTAGAGGAGGAGATAGAAATGTACATGTATAGGTAAAGTTAAAATTACCTCAATATTTAAAGGCAATTAAGACAAACTGGAAAAAACAGTAAAACAAGGACATGTAATTAACCATGTGTTAAATGCTGCCAAAGGTGCCTAAGTTCTGCTAAGCACCAACCAAATAAACAAAAACAGATAGTGCATTGATGTCTAAACTCAGCTTGATTCTTCCTGGGAGGGAGATGCCTTGGAACCTCCTCAATAAACAATGGTGAGAAATTAGAAAAGGATATTTAATTTTTCAAAAAAGGCACATCAACATCAGTTGCAGTTTATGTACCAGTTCTTATAAGATTTTACTGCTCAAATCATCATTGTCAAAACGACCACTAACATGATGAACATCGTTTGATGGTGAGCCAAATCTTATATGCAATTGTGAAATGGTAATAACACTATTTTCATATTCTCAGTCAATTATGGTTATATCACGAGTGATAACTTTTCCATTTGGCATATCGTAATTGCCCGAAATTAGCAAAATAGTGTTATTCATGTTACACACAAATGTTTCTCTGTATGCAGAGGATGATGATTCTCAAATTTGCCTAAAACAATGATCCCAGATTGATACTATATATAGAAATACACAATCAACCACAAAATGGCCACTTGCAATTTTTTGTGGCATGGCTAGTATAATACATTGTTAACTACATAAAACATGAGAAATCGACAAAACAGAGGAGAAGTAAATGTAGATACAGAATGTTCTGTTTTTTTTTTTTCCCTTCCTCTATTTTGCCACAAGGCACCTACACAATAAACTCACTGCTGCTGTCCTTTCCAAGCAGAGAAGCAAAAGCAAACACGAAACAGAGAATTTTCACGTCAAAAATTTAATGCCCTCTGTTTTCTCTGTGGCTGTGGTGGTTCTTCCTTTCAATCAACCCTTCCATTATGACCTTCTTCTTGTTGTCTCTGCACTCTGCCTCCGACCACTTTCTCACGTTTTCCGGCTTCACATTACTTGCATTATAACGCCCTGGAAAAAAGTAGAGCCAAGTTGATGCGACAAGGATTGCAAAGACCCTGCCCCAAAACACTGTGATCGCAAGGCTTATGAGAAGAAAATATATCCCAGAGTTGAAATCAGAGGAACTCATTTGCGTGTTCTTTGATTTCACTGCAGGGTCATGTTGGTTTTTTTTGCTCTGTTTCGTTGAGTCTGATAAATTTTTGGACAATCTTTTGGATTCTGAAATCGAACTTGAACGTGATATTGATGATGGTGATAATGAACTAGGAGGAGAAGAATGCGACGTCTCCAAATTAGGTTTGGTTTCTTCAACCTTCATCAATTCATCGCTGCCCAAATTCAGAGATGCTTCACTTTTCACCGAAAAACTTTTTGATCCAAACGAGTCTTGCCTGTAACCTTTTCGATCACGAGCTCTTTTGGCCTGTAAAAATAGCAAAAAAGAAATAATAAAAAACTTCGTTATAAATCAGAAACAAAACCAACCCAGATATCCATATCTGTCAAAAATTGAGGCTTTAAGATCACTGACCAGAATTGTTTCAAACACAACGGCTTTGATCGCCCGAGAAAACGTTCGGTTTGGACGAGGAGGCATTTTCGTGTTCTCTGACTTGACAGAGCACCCTCTGTCTAAAGACATGGTTTTAGTCGACAAAGAGTTCTTGTTCTTGTTCTCCTTCTTCTCAACAATCCTTACACCTTTCGACTCGAGCACCATGTCCATGTCCACGACCGGTCGGAAACAGTGCAGAAACTTGGGTTTTGGTTTTGGAACGTTTTTCATTATGTCTGCAAAACTTAAAGGAAAAAAAACGGGCTTCGTGTTAAGACGCTAATTAATGGGGTTTGAAGGTTACATATAATGGATATGGTAAGTGGGTTATTAAAGGTTTGGTCAAAACGAGGAAAGAGCAAGAAAAGAAACAGAGACACTCATCTTCTTCTGTGTTTATTTTGGTGTTTTGGGTGTTCAAGGCCGGCATGGTTTCCTGTTTTTCAATTACAAAACAACAAGTGCTCGGTTGGAACTCGGGAGTTTGGGAGTTAAATACGAGGGGGGATCTTTTATGCTTATCTTGTTTTCTCTCTCCTGTCCAAATTGAAACATCTGGAGTTCATTTATCAAACACTGCTGCTAAAGTCATCCAAAAAAGTTCAGACTTTTTTAAGTCATGTAATGATTTTATAAGCTACATAGCGATCCAAGATTTTGAAGTTTTGTTTTGGTGCTTTCAGTTGGTTTCTTATGGCTATAGGTAATTACACAACACAACACAATTAAGTCTTCATTCAAAAATCATTTTTGCAAAAAATTAGCACAATCGGAAATCATCAAGACATCCAATTGTGATCAACAAAATCGACTATTCCGGTAGTTCAAGAGAACACAATTTTTCACAGAGATAATCTTTGAATGAATACTTTAAAAATAGATAATTCGAATTATGAAAATACAATGTAAATGGACTCCATAAGAACGTCCTTCAAATAAACTTATTTAAGGATTCCTCAATGGAAAGCTTTATTGGTAAGAATTTTTTTGCATGAGAAAGGTTTAGGGTTATAATTCCTATTTGTTTTTGTTGTAAGGTGGATTAATGGGTTATAATGAGTTAGTTGGTGTGGTTGAGATTTGAGGGTTTGCGAGATAGTGGGATGCAATGGCCGTCCATTAAATTTGAATGCTAAGTTTTTCTAAGAGTTCATTAGGTGGGGCAAATTAATGCGAGTTTGACAAGTTTCATTGTCTTTTAGCACTCGTAGAATCCATGAATATGCGATTAAGAAAAAATTGAATAAATTTTCTAGTCTCGACATTGATTTTGACATTGTATGATTCCTTTTGCTTATTTAGAAAACATCGAACCCCTTCATTGAATTAATATTTAAATAATTTTCCCTTTTTTTTTCGAAAATGCTTGGTCCTTATATGACTATGTCTGAATATGAATCTGTAGGTTGTGATTTGACCCGAAAAAGAAAACAAACAAAATTTGGGTTGGCGTATGGCATATGTCACAAGACAAAGGAAAGCTACAACAACAACAACAACAGCTATAGGACAGGCCAATATTATCATACTTTTTTGTCTTTGTATTTCAATTGGCGCAAACTACTTCTATATTGAGAATCTACAAGTATACGTAAATGGGAAAAGTTGGACATAATGCACCTATATCAAATGTCTTGTATATTACGGTAAGTTTTTGTAGGAGTAGATTAGGTACAAGCATGATTTTTACAAGTTTTGTGAGTACGTGAGCATCAGTCGATTCAAAGGGACAATGAATAAATATACATAATGCATATTCTAGGCATATCAAAAGATCCAACGAGTCAACGGAGTCTAGCTCAGTGGAAAATGGTCTTGACTTGCATATGAATGATCTCATATTCGAACCTCATGACACCCTTGATAGTGTGTGTGTGTGTGTGTGTGAGAGAGAGAGAGAGAAATCTCCTTACCCTTTGTAGTTTAGAGTATCACTTGTATTCAAAAAAAATCCGACGAGGATCTTTGTTCTAAACTTTCTTTTGTTTGTTTTAAAAGAACATTCATGAGCTTGGTGAAACATGTCTGATTTGATGCTAATTAAATAAAGTTTGGGTTTGGGTTTGAAGTTCTGGCTCAATCAAAATTAATTAAGTTTGGGTTGAGACCAAAGGCCCCAAAAACAAAGGAAACAAACCCATGAAAGATCCTTGGGGATGGAAGGTCCCAGAGGCCATACAAGCATTTCTTGACCCAACCCAACTGACCAGAAAATTATGTGAATGGGATTTTATGGATAGAAAATTAATCCAAGTACAAAATTAATGCTCTCTTTGACCCACAATAGAAAAATAGAAAGGAACAAAATACTTATGTTTTTTAAAAAATAAAAAAAGGACTTGGTTCAAAACTAAACTCCAGCAGCAATGCATTGACTAGGGTTCATAAGAATTTAAACAGTTGGGATGAACTTCCCCAGAAACGCGCACGATATCAATATTATATAAGTAAACGAGTGAGTTTAATTAAACACATTAAAATCTTGCAGCTCTCAAATTACTGAAGTCGTTTTTTTTAATTAAAAAAACACCAAGTATTTCAGTCAAGTCTGATCATCTGCGGAATTCCTCTGGGGAAAAAATAACTTAAAGCTTGACTGTGACTTAGTCCAATAACAAAAGAAAACAATAAACAAAAAAAGGAACCAACTTGGTATTTTGGGGTTGACCTTGCTCCAAGATTTAAATACCTTAAGGGAAAAGATCTCTCTACAGAAAATGGTTTGGTAGCAGCAGATGCAATCATGTAATGCATGAGATGTGGGAGACGAAGTCTCTGCTTCGTAGGTGAGTCTTACACACAGACATACACATGTAGTATTAATTTAATTTTTACAACAGATGCTAGGGCTAATTTATTGGGACAATCTCAACATCAGCCTTCTATTTAGATGTTAAATTTCCGCTTTTTTTCCTTGTGGTTTGGAAATTTTGGTTTGAAAACAATAAAGTTTGTAATTTTCTTTTGTCTTCAACAACAATAAAGTTTGTTTTGGGAAATTAACTTGACATCTCAAATTAATTAGACTTTGACTATATGAATGGTATTGGCACATGGTGGGTCCTAAAATTTTGGAGACTATAGTCGAACGAATAAAATGTGACTCTCGACCGTCCATGATGTAGTAAGCGGTCATCTTGCTTGTATACGCCAAGTGTTATTTCTCTTTCAGCAACATAAAATTCATATGTTGTTGGATTTTGAATTTGAACTATTCCATTAGCAATGCGTACATATGTGGGAATTTAAGTATACAACGTTATAAAATTCAACTTTTATTCCTTACCTTCAAAGAAGCTGCCAAGTCGATGTAGATTTAGATAAATATATATATGTGTATGTGAACAGAACAACAAAATAAGTTGTGTTTGTTTATAAAGCTTTAGGTGTATTTTGGGTAGTGACGATAAGGTCAGGATCAAATGGGAAGGGGACAGAGTGAGAACATGAGAAGTGAGAAACAAACAAAGAGTGCTCAATAATCTTGAGAACACATGAAAGGCTTGACTTTGAATTCAAAGTCAACACACTTTCTATCTTCTTACATGGAATTAGGAAAGTAAACGAGGCAAATATGCTTTTTATCTTTTCTTTTATACATGCAAGAAATTCAAGCCTGATGAGTCACGACTGCCACGTACTGTGGGCCTGCCTGGTTCTAGAAAGTGAGTTAAAGAGACGACACCAGTAACAATTTACTCAATACATACAAAAACAATCGACTAAGCTCTTTGAATTCTTGTATCCATTAAAGGAAAACAACAAAATGCTTCAAGTCTACTTGTTATGATCTTGCTTTTTTGTGCTTGTATTTTGCTTCCCACCAAATAATAATATGTTTTTGGAGTCCTCCAAGTTAATAAATATTCTTCATATCCTCTCTACTCTTACGATAAGATAAAACTCTATAAATATTGAAAATAAACGCTCTTTTTAGTACTTAGAAAAGTCTCGAAAGATAGAGGCTTATAACTCTATAGTACTTAGTAGAAAGTATGAGACCATTTACTTCAACTTTTTAAAAGGTTAGAATTCGGACATCCTTCTTTAATTTCTACAAAAAGAAAAAAATCTCAAAGATTAGTGATTATCTTCATATCATTTCAGCTTTTCGGCTGGTTCGTGTACGTCATATTGCTATTGGGATGGATCCATTTACAATATGTGTCCTAAGTGCGCCTTCTTTCTATTGATCTGATAAAATTTTATCCGCTTTTTATCAAAAGCAAATGAAGAATTGTAGTTCTACCTTTTAAGGTAAGTATAAATTGAAATACTCTCAAGCACTACTAGAATTATAAGTCCCCACAAGATAGAGTGAGCTTAGAGCATCTCCAATGGGGGGTGTAAAGCCAAGTGTATGCTAAATATACACACTTTGTTGTCTGAATCACATGCAATGGGCATGTGTAAATGGTTGTAAAAATACATCACAATCGTGAAGATGCAAAATTAGATGCACATGTTCAACCTTTTTTACCTCCTTTGTAGGCCGGACCCACAGAAGAAAAAGGGAAAGCGAAGGTTGGAATCACTCTTCAGACGTCATACAAAATTATGTTGAGGGCCCCACTTGATGTCAACACACCAAGTGGTGCACTACAATCCCCAACAGCTCTATGATGAATGGCTGAGATAGATTGGAATCCAAAATGGAAGGCCCAGATTTCATGCAATTTGCATTGCACTTCCAATGGTATGAAATATTATAAAAAATACCTTAAAATGTTTAAAATAAATTATAAATTTATACATAGATATTTTTATGTTAGTCATATGTTCTTCAAATTTAAATTTTTTTTAGGTCCATTTATTTGAAAAAATTAAATAAATTTAACACACACAAAATTAATTTTAAAAAGTTAAAGCACAAAAATGAATTATCACAAACAAATCGAATATACATATTTGGATTTACATCGTTTCCCATTGGAGCAAAAAAAGCATTTACACCCCCTGGATGTGTAAAGGGGATGTAAAAGTGGCTTTACACCCCCGAAAATACACCCTCCCACTGGTGATGCTCTTAGATATTTAAAAAAATAAAATATTATTGCCAAATTTAGATTTGAAGTCATTGAAATTGTTTGGAAGTTTACAATAAAGTTGGAAGTGATGTTTTGCAGTTTTTGAATATGCTTGACCACCTCAGTCTCGCTTTAAACTTGGAGAATTTCTCTGACTGTTCTTAAAAGGTCTCAAAGGAGGGTGGGAGGGACAACATTCTCAACAGGAGTCTTAGATACAAATTAATTAATTGTACTAAAAATCAATTAAGAAAATAATTAAGACGACCTCATCTCATCATCTTAATTAATCTCCTATTTCTCGAGACCTTAATTACGAGTGAGGACTTCCGACCAAAAAAAAAAATTACGTGTGAGGACCACGTAAGTATATGTAATTAAAAACGGGGGTCCCACTCCCAGTAATTAGTCATAGTCGTCCCCAGAAAATAAAGAGAAAAGCTTGGTGTTGGTTCCGTCTCATTTCTTGAGAGAGAAAGGTTCTTCATTGACCGCATCAAGTACGTATATGCGCCAAACGTGATTCAAACCCCACGTACGAACAGGAATACAAATCCATTTCACATGTGGTGTGAAACCTCTTACTAATACTAAGTTGCTTCCATCGTCACGCTACTACTAATTAAATCTCTGTCCTTATTGTTGCCACATACATGTTGCGTATAACTTTAATACTAAGTTGCTTCCATCGTCAAGAAATGTTGCAGATACTAATTAATAGGAGATGAATTTAATGGCGTAATTCGATAACCTAATTATATTTCGAATTCGTTAATTCCTTAAGTTAACGGAATAAATTTGAATCTTGCCTAATTTGATCCGATCCGATTTGATATAACATATTTTTCATTTTATTTTATTTTTACTTACTTAATATATATATATATGCATATGTAACAATCTTGTGAATTCTTTGGAAATAAATAAAATTAATTTTCAATTATTTGTATATATGACATAAAAGAATTCGAATCGGATTATCATATTCGGTATCAGATAATTCAACAAATCGGAGATGGATCTAGTTGTTAATGATCCGTCGGATTTTCAGATCGGATTGATCTGAATTTTTATTAAAAAACAATCAAGTCAAGTATGATTTCAGATGCTCCGCTCTATGTCCAATTCATTTACAGGCCTACTTCGCACCCCTAGTTTTTTGACCTCCCTCCTCTACTTAATAATAGACAATTTGTACTTTAAGTTAATAGCCCCTCTAAAATAAATTAGACATAATTAATTAAGTTTCAAATATTTAACCTTAACGTGTAAGTTTTAAATCATATATATTTTATATACTTTATTTTCTATTTTGGTCTCCAATCTTACAATTCTAGCTTGGCCACGCCTTGCATCACTCTATTAATTGAAATTGATGTGTGAATCTATACTATGAGTGGGGCCATGAATCACGATATTCTTGTCATGAATTTGTGGCCGATTTTCTTTCTCTATTTTGTCCAAAATTACTATTGCTTTATCGGTGGTTTGAATTTTTTTGGCCATGAATCGGATTGGTCTGAATTTGTTTTAAATAAAATCGAGTCAGGTATGATTTCAGATGCTCCGATCCATTTACAAGCCTACTTGACACCCTTAGTTTTTTGACCTCCCTCCTCTACTATATAGTAAATATAATATATAATACAATTTGTAATTTAAGTTAATAGCCCCTCTAAAATAAATTAGACATAATTAATTAAATTTAAAATATTTAACCCTAACATATAAGTTTTAAATCATATATATTTTATGTATTTTATTTTTTATTTCTGTCTCCAATCCTACAATTCTAGCTTTAGCCACACCTAGCATCATTCTGTTAATTGAATCTGTACTATGAGTGGACTTATTTGGCCTCATGAATTTGTGGCTGGTTTTGTTTCTCTATTTTGTCCAAAATTACTATTGCTTTACTGGCGCCATCCTTGACCACACAATTCGTACATAGGTTGCCAAATTTAATTCACGGCTCCATGAGAAGCGTTTTCTGGTGCATGTCACACATGGTGTGAGGTGCATGTTATGGTACGAAGGAAGCTGCTGGCAAGCATCGAAAGCAGGGCCTGTTTCCTTGAAGCTGGCTATATGCACTCGTCTCGTGTCTGTTTACTACAAATATAGTTATGTGGAGTCAAGTCAGTCTTTATACATATGAAAAATAATAATAATAATAAAGAAATATGGACTCCAATGAATCTTCTCTCTTATTAAGGTTGGGGGCCCCATTTTGAAACACTGACCACTTTGTTTACGTGTAAATACTATACGCTGATTCAAATGGGACTGTGGGTCCCCAAACCTGAAAAATATACATATTATTATCAATACTCTATTGCGTGCGACACGTTTTTGGGGACGATATAAATAAGTGAGAGTTCAACTTCCGGTAGGACCTGAAAACAAACTACTCTTCTTCTCTACTCAGACTTCACAAGAGAAGAGCTAATAGGCACAGAAAAACCCAAAGAGAAACTAGGAAAAATGGTTAGAACTCCTTGCCGTGATGAGAATGGGATGAAGAAAGGTACATGGACACCGGAGGAAGACAGCAAGCTCATAGCTTATGTCACTAGGTATGGCTGCTGGAATTGGCGCCAACTTCCCAGGTTTGCAGGTGAGAGAGACATGAATTATTAAGTGGATGATAATCATGATCACTTCTAATTGATTTTTAAAGTTCCTCAATCATTTATTGATTCATTCTTAGCCTAATTAATTTGGTTTTACTTTGAGATTAGGTCTGTCGAGGTGTGGGAAGAGCTGTAGACTGCGGTGGATGAATTATTTGAGGCCAAACATCAAGAGAGGAAACTACAGCCAAGAAGAAGAGGAAACTATCATCAAATTACACCAGCAGTTGGGCAATAGGTATGTAATTCGTGCTAATAAATTTATGCTTCTTTCTCTGATATCATATGGCCAAGAAGATCACATGAAATCTCATGCTTTTTTTTCTTGTAATTTGCAGATGGTCTGCTATAGCGGCCGAGCTACCAGGAAGAACAGACAATGAGATAAAAAATCACTGGCATACAAACCTGAAGAAACGCATGAACAATAAACACCACAACCCATCATCTTCATCATCTTCATCATCATCATCATCATCATCATCAGTCACACAAACTGATGATCAAGAAACACCCAATTGCTCAGGCCTTGTGGAGCTAACCGTCGATCAGCTAACTAAGAATGCTGCAATTTCTCCAAATGCAGATGAAACAGCTGATCATCTTCAAGTGCCCCAAACTGATCATGATCATCTTGATAATATCTTCCAACTGTCGTCGCCGCAACCCTCCTCGAGTGAAGTCTCGTCCTTGACCACAGACAATGCCGCGGTTGCTTTAAGCAGCATGAATAATGATAATTGGGTTAATTATGTGGAAGAGGACAATGTTATTAGTTCCATGGAAGCATATGCAGATGTTCAGTTCGGCGATGATTTCTGGACCGAGCCATTTTTGGCTGATACCTCCTACATCCCATGTGGTCTTTTGACTCCCTCCATGGATTCCGAGTTTTTCTATCCACTGTTTGATTGAGATTTCTTGTAACACACAACATGAAATCAGCTTATCTGATTTCAAATTTTATGCTTGGAGGTCTTTTGGAATGGAAATGCATGCATTTTATTACGTTTTTCTGGTTTAAATATCTCAAATCACACATATATATATATATATATATATATATATATATAAGTTTCCTGAAAATAAAATATAAAATATAGTTCATAATATAAATCAAACAGTAACATTCCTTTGATGTTAGGGTGTGTAGAGCTAAGAGTTCCATATATGATAATATCCTGTGAGATTTTGAGAGTTAATCGCATAGATAATTAACCAATCACATCATATATATTTTTTTATAGCCTCAGTAATTTCATTAATAAAAGGGCATTACAAGAATATAGCCCCACAAAGGGCAAACAATAAACATAAATATTGCAAGACAATGAGCAAAAACAATTTTACGTCTTGAAGACCCAGCTCACTAGGAATTGAAAAAGGATCCATAAAGCCATTGCATTCGATGTTGTGTAAGAAGATCATATGAGAGATAGAACTCTCTACTAGTTTGGGAGTTGGGGATAGAGAATACCTACAAGTGGAAAAGCAAATCCCGCTCAACTTTCATCAAGACATATGGTCACAATGTCTCCCAAACACCCCTAAACCCAAAGCACCAATTAATAGTATATCCACAAGTATGGGGAGAGGTAATCTGGTTTATTCGTATGATGGGATGATTTTATTAGGAAGAAAGAGAGAAGGAGGATAGAAGGAGAGAGTACAATCAAAACATCCCAAATAATATAATGTGGTTGCTCAACCATATACAAATCTCAGTTATATATAGGGAAAATCATACTAGATGATGAGCAACTCTATTGGCATAATTAAGGATCATTATTGTTGATTAAGCCAAGGACTCTTAGAGCCATTAATTGGCTCATTATTATTTAATTTGTACCAATTGTCAATTATAATTCAAATGATTATTTATTTATTGTTATTATGTGTTTTGCTTTTTTATTTTTTTTAAATATAAATTATAAAAACAAATTATAAGGATATTTACAATGAGAAAATCCACACATAATGAAGCTATACTACCATAAGATACCTCCTCCAATCAAATGGAGAAAATCTACCACTAAACAAAATGCTAGTGAATATAATATGTAACCAATCAGGGAAAAGAAATTAGCACTCGAATCTAAACATACGCAATTGTACTTGTGTATGTATTAAATCTGATTCGAGATAAAATTAACACGACATGAAATGACATGAACATAATTCAGTACATATTGTGTTGAGTGCGCAAATCAAAATGATAAAATTAAGTACAAGATCATTTCATATGATTAGGGCTTTTCCGCATTGGACAATTTTATCCTCTCAAGTCCTCGGTTAATAGTTAATGGGTTAATGGTTAATAATAGCGTTTGGCTTTCAGTGCGCTGTTATATTTGCGACTTGTCGTATATGTCGATTACCTTGTCAAACACTTGTCGTATCCTATCACCAATTGATGGCATAGAAATTATCAATTTATCAGGGAGGAAAATATTATTTTGACTGAGAATAGTAATAGTTTTAACCTTATATGTAGCCGCCATAATTGATTATTTTTAATCACATGATTTAATCAATGTTCATGTTATATAATCCACGTGATTCATATGCCTCCAAGTCTATTGCCTTTTGCTTTGAGCGAAATCCTCTCCTCCTAATTGCTTAGCAGCTTTGTTTGTTTTTTTGTTTTGTTTTTTTTAAATTGGCAAGGGCTATCCTTTTTTCACCAAATAAAAAATAAAAAATAAAGTCCTTTAACATTAGACTCAATAAAATCCCTCACAAGTCCTTCAACTCAAAATTACAGACGCAGTAAATAATGATAAGAGGTTTTCAAAAACAGAATAATATGTTAACCTAATCCTATTCTTCTTGTGTTTACAACTAATATATATGTGAAACTTAATTATTTATTTTCAATGACAAAAAATTCAATTCTCTTAATGATCGCAGGCCACAACTTGAATAGAAACACTTTGAATTATATTTGTCGAGCATACATTCATTTTGATAATATGTATATTTTTATTATATTTAATATGTATTTGTCTTATAATAAAGTTTAATGAAAACTAATCAATGGAAAAAAAATATTAGAATTTAAGCAAAAAAATATAACTAGCCCACCCATCAAAATATATCTGATTCCACCCATAAGCTTATCTTTGCGGATATGGTCGTCCAACTAAAAAAGAAAAAGGGGTTAAAGACTAATCGAAAGAAAAAGGAATCAAAGACTGACCCAAAAAGATAAAAGGAGTAATAAATTAATAAACATAAAAACGTATTAACCAGAGTCATTTATTTATTTTGTTTTAAGTACGAAATTACATTGTAAAATACAATTAAATTTTTTTGTAGTGTTGAGCAGACGTATTATTTACTTTGAAACAAGTGAAATTTTTGTACAAAATTTGTTTATAACAATTAATTGTACCAAAAAAACAATTAATTAAACACTTTGTATAATTAATATCTACTAACATAAAGCCTTTTTATATAAAGAATTGTTATGAGCTATGACAGAACAACAAATTTCCATTGACCTGTGCTACACGTGCTTCAATTCAAACCGAGTTATTCAAATTTCAAGTCAATGGAGTGTGAAATGAAACCACGTTATCTTTTCGGAGAAACAAACGTACTAATATTATAATTAAAATTAACGATCGCTAAACAAAACCGACAATTTTGATATCGTAAAATTAGTGTTTCTAGGTCCAACCATTGATGACATCGCCTCTTCTACGTCACTTGCTGTCGAAATATGTATACAGTCCTTTCATGGAAGCATCATACTCATCATCACAACATGTGATGTCATCTTCCTCAAATTAATATTTTATGAATTATTTATTTCACCTTCCATGGTTATTTAATTAATTAGTTAATTATGGAAACATTTACAAGGGACAAGAATCAAGATAAGATGCTCCCCATGTTGCCTATCATATCATGGATCCATCCATGAAACCTTTGTATATGCTATTTATATATATAGAGTGTGAAAAGAGGCTTGAGATTGAGAAATCATTTGAAATTGGTCATACATAGGAAATGGTTTCGTGACACATGATTGAAGATGGGGAAAATAAAAAAACCCTTCATCTCCCTTGAATTTCATTTTCCCTTCCCATAAAAAACCAAGGCCAGCATTAAATGCATGTTTTTCATGATTAATTTGTCCCCATTAACAATTTAAAATTATAATTTTATCCAACAACAAAGACTGTTGGTATTATATTTTGTACTTTATTTATTTCATATTTCTAACAAGGGTTTAATTGGAAAATTAAAAAAAAAAAATTGATTTTCATACATATACAAACCAAATATTGGAAATGAAATAAAGTGGTATTTCTTAGTTACTTTTTCAGCATTACCAAACATGATAAATGAATCTTCAATTTTCCCATCCCTTAGGAGACAACTTGGGAAATGATTTCCCATCCAATCATTTTCGCAAACTAAAGGGTCAAAGAATTTCAATTGAGAGATCCACTTATTTGAGCGATATCTTTAAGAGATCAACTCATATTATATTTCAATTATTCGAACCGTTTATTTTTTTAATCAATCCACTTTGAAAAATGAAAATTTATCTAGCCTAATTTACTTGAGACAGACGTTTCAAAGTAAATTTTAACTAGGCATTTTATAAACTTACATATAACAATTTCAGAAAATCGTCTCATGAATGAAACGATGATTTTACTTTTTAAGTTTTGGTCATAGTCGGTCTTCCCATGACGCAGATGTATCCATGATGAAATCAACAGTCTCCATAAGAATGAAAAAATAATTATTATAATTCTAGACAACCACCAAGAAAAGCACTTGTAATAATGAAGTTAGAGAAAATAAACAAAAAAATATGTGGCCAAATCGTAGTGCTGCACTTTTCCTATTGAATTGGCCCTTCCTTCCCGTTTCATGTGACACTTTTTGTCCACTCTCATCGTGATCCTATTTTTTTTATATAATCAATTGAAAACATTTTCACTGCATCTTCTATATATAGGGCCGCTCTTTACGCTTAAAATACGCACGCATATTATATCAAAAGATGCATCTTCGAAGCCCTTTTGTTTTTCTTTCTTTAATTTACCCTCATAGTAAAAATGATGCAATTATTGAGTTGGAAAATTTGGTCACATCAATCCCTGATATATTGATAAGCATGAGGCATTTTGATTTTGGAGTGTATAAATATGCCAGAGTGTCATTTTGATCACCTAAAACAAACTTGACTTGAGAGAGAGAGAGAGAGAGAGAGAGAGAGAGAGAGAGAGAGAGAGAGAGAGAGAGAGAGAGAGAGAGAGAGAGAGAGAGAGAGAGAGAGAGAGAGAGAGAGAGAGAGAGAGAGAGAGAGAGAGAGAGAGAGAGAGAGAGAGAGAGAGAGAGAGAGAGAGAGAGAGAGAGAGAGAGAGAGAGAGAGAGAGAGAGAGAGAGAGAGAGAGAGAGAGAGAGAGAGAGAGAGAGAGAGAGAGAGAGAGAGAGAGAGAGAGAGAGAGAGAGAGAGAGAGAGAGAGAGAGAGAGAGAGAGAGAGAGAGAGAGAGAGAGAGAGAGAGAGAGAGAGAGAGAGAGAGAGAGAGAGAGAGAGAGAGAGAGAGAGAGAGAGAGAGAGAGAGAGAGAGAGAGAGAGAGAGAGAGAGAGAGAGAGAGAGAGAGAGAGAGAGAGAGAGAAACTTGACTTGAGAGAGAGAGAGAGAGAGAGAGAGAGAGAGAGAGAGAGAGAGAGAGATGGTAAGAGCCCCATTCTACGACAAAAGTGGAGTGAAGAAGGGGGCATGGAGTCCTGAAGAAGACAACACGTTAAGAGCCTATATTGAAGAACATGGCCATTTGAACTGGCGTTCGCTTCCCAAATTTGCCGGTGCGTAAGTTTGCAGATAATTTTCTCAATTCCAATATTGTTTTGAATCATAAGAACACATAAAGCAACACATATAATTGCAGCCTGGTTTTGCATATGATCACAGGTATATCTAGGTGTGGCAAAAGTTGCAGACTGAGATGGACCAACTACCTTCGACCGGGTGTAAAACGGGGAAATTACACTCAAGAAGAAGACGATTTGATCCTCAAATTGCATGAAGAATTTGGAAACAAGTATGGCTTAGATATATATTTCCTCTTCAATTCATGACTTTGAAACCCACTAGCTACAATATAGGTAGCTAGTGTACTTCTACAACTATAATATTCTATTGGAACATAAATTAAAGGTCTTATGAGTAAAGTCTTACGAATTTTTGTCCTTTGCAGATGGTCACAGATTGCTGCAAAATTACCTGGAAGAACAGACAATGAAATCAAAAATCATTGGCACACCCGCATTAAGAATCTCACAAAGCAAAATCCAACATCATCTCAATTAGCCAAAGAGCAGCCTTGTAAGCACGAGTCTTCCCCAACTGTAACTAGCCAAAACACAGAATTAGGAGCTCAAAGTGGTCCAAAATTTGATGCTTCTCTTCACCAAATTTTGGAGAGCTCTCCCTTGTCCCCCGAAACATTTTCCAGTGACTCCTCCTCCCTGAGCTCCAATCAGGCATCTGCATCTACTACTATGAGTTGGTTTAATGAATCGAGCGGAGATTTTTGGACCGAACCATTTCAATTGAAGGTCCAAAGTAACTATCCAGTTAACTACTTGAGGGAGGAGGAAGTTTTATCATCACCATCCTTAACGTTCTATGATATAGGGGACATGGACATGGATTTGTTCTTCCAGGTGATGCCAACATGGCAAGAGAATATTGATTAAATTAGGGTAACAATGCAAATGCATAATTAGCGCTTGTGGAATAAAAATTCTCAGCACCTTCAGTATAAATGTAGATCATGCAATAAAACTTCTTTGCCAACACTAAAAACGCTTCGAATTTTGGGCTAGCTTGTTATTAAGCTTATCCTTCTGATCACAAGTTGACCAAAATTACTTGCACTTGCATGAATAATTGTTGATTGTTATGAGTGAGAAAGAGACATGGCATGTTTACTGTTTGCTACTAGCTAGTCTGCTCATGCATAGTCTAAATAAAATACAATATATAATGTGTGGTTTCATTACTAATATCACTCGGTTTTTTGTTATAAAACTTCACACTTACTGGTTTATGTAAATGATAAGCTGTAGGCAATATCGGTGCTGCTAGTAGCGGGTCGCTCACATATTTTTCTGAAATTTAACATGGAGTGGAGAAATCATAAAGAACGTTTTAGTAGATCAATAAACTAACAGACAGAAATTAGTAAATCAAACTTAGACCGTAAAATCTAAATGTGAATTTGAATGATCATGGGACAAAAAGTAAAACGCACGTATGTAGAAACTATTTCGATTGTAACTTTAAAAAGCAAATTAATATTTTTTACCAGCTTTTTATTTTTTTAAACACCAAGGGGAATCTAGCCTCGGATGCGCACATCTTTCTACTCTTTGTCAATAGATTGATACCCAGATATAGTGTGAATAAAGGATTGCATGATGTTGATAGCATATATATTGGTGTAAAACTATCTTTTTTTTTTAGGTGAGACCCAAGGGTATCCACCGCCGACAGCAGTGACTAATCCTTTTCGCCGCGGAAGCTCTCCCAATGGAGGTAAACGGCTGGCCATGAAATGCGCTCCATTCCCATGGACGAGGATCGAACCCCCAACTTCATAGTTAAGGAATGAGGTGAGCTACCACCACACCACATCTCATGGTTTAAAACTATCTCTTTCAAGTGTTCTAGAATAAATTATATTTTTAATTGATCTGCCACCTCATGAAGAATCAGAAGAAAGCAGACAAAACATGCATCATGCGCAATGGTAGAAAGCTTAATTTGAACTTTCAAGCAACTTCAGAGAACTCACTGTAGATAGATGTAATGGTGGGGCCTATTTGGGGTCCGTTTGCTTTTGACGGCAAACTTTTTGCTGTAACAAGAAACGCGAGTGGGAACAGAGGTGTTGCATGTTTGTCAAGAAACGGATCAATTAAAGAAGAGAGCTTTGAACTATACTAACCCTCTCAGTTAGAATTTTATGCCTCTCACAGAATATACTCACAAATACATACTAAAATATTAAAAATTATATTGTCTATTCATTACAATTATAATTATCCTCGACGAGTTTTCATATTTTATAATCGTTTTGCATAACAACCTTGTTGCATATAAATTAATTAAAAGACGCATTAAAATAAATAAAATCAAATTTTCACAAACTGAAAAAAATCATATGTAGAGAGAAAACCATTGAAGATAAGAGAAAGATTAACAAATTTTAATTAAATGAATCAACCTAATTAAAACTTGATAATATAAAGTTTGAGAGAAAAACTCACCAGCGTTGTCTGTAGAAAAAAACTCATTAGCGATTTTTGTAATAAAAAAAAAGTAATATAATAACAAACCTTTTGGGAATGGGTTTGCAACAACGAGGCATAGTCGTGGAGGACACATGTGATTTAGCTGGGTAGGGCACCATGTGGTACAATAAATATATTAATTAATTAATTAATATAGGTTATTTAATAACATCACAATACTTTTTTTATAATAAAAACTGAGTGGATGCCTAGGATTGCACTTATCCCAATGTGTCGTAGCCCCGGACCCCTCCGTCATTTCAGTCGATCAACTATTGAAAGAGACCGAACTTCAAATTTCCTCTACTGATTGCAGGGTTTTTAACTATAGACGTCCCTCAACTTTGCCTCCAGTTGTAATTGGGTCCTCAAACTTTTTGTTAAGGCAATTACATCCGTTAACTCGACAAATAGTTCCAATTGGGTCTAACCATCCAACTCTGCCAATTTGTCCATCAAAATGAGGGGGTAAAAGCGTACTTTTGGGTTCTTCATCCAGCATCGATCCCAACTCCACCTTCTTCTTCCATCATCGACCCAACAACCCTACCTCAAGAATCTGACTATTTTGGAAAGCCACCTTCTTCTTCCATCATCAAACCAACAACCCCACCTTAAGAATCTGACTATTTTGGAAAACCATTTATTAGAGGAGACTTTGTGCAGAAAATTCCAACGTTCCGGAAATTCAGAAAGACAAAGAAAAAAAAAGCAGTGAGAAAGAGAAACTTACCCTACCCAACAATTCTCCTCTTCAGGGAAACTTCTCAATTCCATAATCTCTTGGCCTCCTCCTGTGGTTTTCACCTTTTCTTTTGCTTTCATTTGTGTTCAGGGTATACTAGTGATTTTGTTGGCGAGATATATCCTATTCTATTTGGGTTTCATTTATTTTTCCTTTTGTATAGATATTATGTAATTAGGATTCCTCTTATTTCCTAATTCAACCCTACTAGGATTTGTAATCTTGTATTATAAATACCTCATTTCGGAGAATGAAATAAGATCTGAAAATATTCTACCATATTGTTTGACTTGGTATCAGAGCCAGGTTTTTGGTGACCTGTGTGTGTTGTGCCCACCCGTGTTCTACTGTGTGCCCTAATTTCTTTTAGGGTTCTTGTGCCTGTACCTGTGCTGTGTTTGTGCTTTGTGTTGTGTTTGTTTCCACTACTATCATGTGTGATGATTCCAAGGTTGTGGTTGGTACTAGTGTGTCTACACCGAAGGAGGCACATTCGCCGCGTGATTACTCTACCCAGATTACTTCTAACAAATTGGATGGCTCCAATTATGCCTCTTGGTCTCGTGGTGCGCGTATTACAATTACTAGTCGTCGTATGGCAAGTTGGATCAATGGAAAGAAGCCTGCTCCGTCTCTAGAGTCCGATGCCTATGCCGAATGGGAAGAAGATAATTGTCTGGTGCAGTCATGGCTTCTCAATTCCATGACTAAACCAGTTCGTGCCTTGTCTGAACATGGTGATACTGCTTTTGATATCTGGGAGGCTGCTCGGAAGACCTATACTGTGACTCAGAATAGCTCTCGTTTGTTTCAACTACGGCGGCAGTCCATACTTACAGGTCAGAATGGTGAATCTGTAAAAGTGTTCTATGAAAAACTCCATGCTATCTGGCAAGAGATTGATTGTCTGCGTCCGCATGAGTTTAGCTGTTCTACTGATGGGGCTCGTCGTTTGAAAGAGATTGAAGCCGATCGAGTTTATAATTTTCTTGGCGAACTTGATCCACCTTATGATGGTGTCCATAGCCGTATTCTTGCTCTTAGTCCTGTCCCGCCTCCTCTCGAAGCCTATGCTATGGTTATGGAGGAAGACACCCGTCAGTCCGCTATGCTTGGAGGAGGATCGCTGGCTCTCAAAGTTGACCCAGTCCGTCAACGACCGGTCGCCCAGCACGACGCGACCGGTCGCTCTCCGTCCAGAAAGTTTGGTTCTTCTACTAGGTCCGTCCTCCGGCTCCATCTGCAAATCTGTGTGCTTCTGATACTATGCCAGGTATGGGTTCTACTACTTGGATAATTGACACTGGTGCTTTTGATCATATGACTTATAATGATAAAATGTTTGATGAGTTGTCGCATAACCCTCGTAACCCCTATATTACTAGTGCTAATGGTTTACCTTCCCCAGTTACTGGTGAAGGTACCATCCATCTCACTCCTTCTTTACCTCTATCTCATGCACTCCTGGTCCCCAATATTCATTGCAATTTGTTATCTGTTGGGCGTTTACTTGATACACTTAACGCGTCTGCTACCTTCTATTCTACCCATTGTTTTTTTCAGGATCTCAGAACTCACGAGAAGATTGGGCATGGTAAACGGATAGGGGGGTTGTATTACTTACAGTTGCCGGCAGCAGCAGTTCGTGGTTGTGTCGCTAATAAAGCTCCGAGTGGCAGTGTCAAAGACAAGCAACAACTTTGGTTATGGCATCGTCGCTTAGGACATCCGTCGTTTGGTTATCTTAGACATTTGTTTCCTTCGTTATTTAGTTCGTGTGATGAGTCTAGTTTCAAATGTGAGACTTGTGTAATGGCCAAGAGCCACCGTACTGTTTTTCCCTTAAGTAATAATAAAGCTGCTTTGCCTTTTGAGTTAGTACATTCTGATGTCTGGGGTTCCGCTCGTATGACTTCTCATGGTTTCCGTTGGTTTGTTACGTTTATTGATGACCGCACTCGGTTAACATGAATGTATTTGATGAAGAATAAACATGATGTTGCCTCTATTCTTCCT
>NW_018923001.1:343847-425679 GCF_002207925.1 Prunus avium | reverse complement strand
GGAGATTAGATCGGATGGCTGAAATTGATCCTCACATAGTGTCCTCATTTAGGAGTCCTCGTTAGAGCCCAGCCGATTGTTTAAAGACCAGACCCACATTTCAAATTCTATGGTTTTTGGTAAAAAATAATGGATAATGCGGCTATGTTTTTTGTCTTTGGTCCAACCATTAACTGATCCTATATATATATATATATATATATATATATATATATATATATATATATATATATATATATATATATATATATATATATATATATATATATATATATATATATATATATATATATATATATATATATATATATATATATATATATATATATATATATATATATATATATATATATATATATATATATATATATATATATATATATATATATATATATATATATATATATATATATATATATATATATATATATATATATATATATATATATATATATATATATATATATATATATATATATATATATATATATATATATATATATATATATATATATATATATATATATATATATATATATATATATATATATATATATATATATATATATATATATATATATATATATATATATATATATATATATATATATATATATATATATATATATATATATATATATATATATATATATATATATATATATATATATATATATATATATATATATATATATATATATGTATATCATTCTACGCATCTGTGTTGATTGTACAAATAATTGAACAAATGACCCTTGCGAACACCAACATAATTGGCAAAATCACATTGCTTTCACTGTTTAATATTCATACCCACCTAACCTAACCTAACCTTGCAATATTGATTACTGATGCATACACTAAATTAAGGATCGACGACTTTCGTGGAGTGCCAATAACAGCTCTCTCGTATCCAAATACGATATATATAATTGTAGCTAGTAACGGGTCACAAGCAAAACATAAAGCAAAATTGAAAGCCACTAGGGGGTCTTCTTCCCTGCATTAGCAAATGCCTATGACCATTAAAGGAGAGACAATGCGCCACTTTCGCTGTCATGGCAAGTATTGTACTACGTGGCATGCATTGAGTTTTAAAAGCTTTCTCTGGTTTCTGCTGCTGTTACATTTAAACCTAGAGGAGGAAGGAGACAACGAGGCAACCCTCACATTAATGAAGTTTGGATGCTCATCATTGTGACTTTGATACAGTCATGGCTCATAAGAGACCTCTCGGGCTCCATGTGACTCTGCGCCTGCAGGGGAGGGGATCCACAACTTCAATTGCCACTCTGTATTTGCACAGAGAAAAAGACAACAAAAAACACAGAAATTAAAACAACTCAGAAAATCAACAGAAGCTTCTTCTTCTCTCCACCAATAAAAACACTTCTGTTCTTCAACTTCTTAGTTCTTATGGTATTTATTTCCCGTGTGCTTTTTAGTTGGCAAAGGGAATTGGCTAGTCAGACAATTTTATAAACCTTGGTCCTACAGGGATAATAATGCTTTCTTTAACTAGGCTAGCTCCAATTTTTATGGCTTCAATATATTAGAAGGAGACTGCTTGCCTCCTTTTTGCGAATCAATTTCACACATATACAAAAATAATTCATAAAAAACACAAAGAGAAAAACTTATACGCATAAATGTAGGAATTTCTACTTAAATGGGACGGAGGGAAGTATTTTCCATATAGGAATTTAAAAAAACTTGGGCATGCTTGTAAAACAAAGCAAACATCTCATGGCCCTTAATTTCTTTCTTATAAACTACAACATAGTTGGTAAAGTAGAAGCAATCTGCCAACAACTAAACAACATTTGCAATCATGCATCTGCCAAAATTGCCAAATTAATAACTCATGACAAATTAATCACCAGGAAACAGGGATTAATCCTTTTGGAAATTAAGCAGCAATTTTTCCTCTGTGTTAATTATGCCATTATCTCCACCTCTATGAATTTTGACAATGAGTGGCTCACGGTCAAAATGCAAATTCCTAAGGTAGGAAAAGGGAAGTGTTCTGCTGCCATGGTCCATGGACCAGAGGATGATATAAGAACAGAACAGGCCCAGTACTCTCTCTGTCCTAAAACACTGCAATTACCACCTCTACCCACTTCTCTTCCAAGTCAAAACTCAAAACAGAATTTTAAAGAAGTACTTCTATTATTCTATATAAATCTTTTTATTATATTGATAGAATATAAAATATCAATTCACCAATGGGTTTGAATTGTTAAAAAATGGTCCTTTGATCTATAGAGAACAGGTCAGATGGCCAACTACTTAATGTCAGAAGAACTCACCACACTGCCTTCATATTTAATCATTCATTCGAACTTAAAAGGGTTCATAATTAAGTTTAGTAGAGGAAAGTCCGTAAAAAAAATGATTAGATCACTCAAAACAAACTAGATTTGTCAATATGGTCTAACCTAGTGGAAAAATGCCTTAATTTGCGGATCAGAGGTTTCAGATTCAAATTCTCACGACATCATAGTTGTATGTGTGTGAAAAATCCCCTCTCCTGTAGTTCAAACTATCACTTGTACTAAAAATACAAAAAAACAAACTAGATTTACATTTTGTCTCTTCAAGTAAACATGACTTTGGTTATAAAATTATTTTATTTTATATCGCAGCATTTCACATGTTTTGGTTATCCAAATTAGTATTGCATACAGTACAATTTTCTTTTCATATTAACAAAACCAAGAAAGAGACTGCTTCCTCTGGGTCTTTGTTTTTTTCTTTTTTGTTTTTATCTTCCTTTGGTCTATTGCAACTATGCTCCTGGCTTAAACAATGATTACGCTTCGTTTGTGTCATAAATCTGGTATCTTAGTCTATAATTAATTAGGGGTAATTCATAAATTTGTATTATTATTTGTATTTTGTGGTCCCAATTTCCTCTGTGCAGTTGCCATCATCTTCCAGGTACAGAAACAGAAATCTCCAAAGTTGGGCCAGATAGATATCTTTGATTAAGAAATCTCATCAGCGGTGGCCATGGGGACCATCAGACGGCTCACATGATTTGATTTATTTTAACTGAAACTAATGATGCTTCAATAACTTCATAATCTCAGAGCAGAAAGAAAAACATAAACTCAGAAAGAAACAGAGAATTTTTGCAGCTGTCCAAATTTATTGGTAACTGTTTAAGCAAAGAAAGAACCCATCAATTTCTTCTTCCAGAGTCACACTGTGACAGGGGTAAAAGAGTAATTTTATCCAAAAACCTTTTTTTCCCGCGCTGGCTGCAAGCAAGATACAGAATTGAGTTTGTCTGGTTGTTATTTCTTCTCCAGAAACTAACAAAGCTAAAAACCAACACGTACAGAATTGAAAAAACAAAAAATTCAATTCGAAGTTGATTTATTATGTCTTCTTGTCTTTGTTTGGTTCCTAAAGAAAACAAAAAGAAGATAGCTTAAAAAAAATACAAGAGAGAACAATTCCTTTTAATTTCTTCTCCTACCAAAGAAAATGTAACTGACAGTGTTTGGTCTATCCATGATCCATGAGATAAAAACTTCTTCTGCTTCTTTCTCTCTCTCTCTCCGATTAGTTCTTTTTTTCTTCTTTTCTTTCTCTATTTGTTTTCTTGACCATTTTCTCTTTTTTTATTGGGGCTAGTGTCACTCTCAAAGAGACCATTGAAGTGATAAGCTGTGGAAATAGCTAAGATTGGTCTCAGCAGTTTTGGATCTGAGAAATTTGGACCCTGTGATCTTTACAATATTCACTAATTTTTCTCCTCTTCATGTCCCTCTCCAATCTTAAGGTGGTCATGCCGGTGACGGTAGTCTTTCCACTTTCTGCAGAGCTTGAAAAATTATGGTCTAGCACATTGGCTGCTGTCACTGAGCTAGACACCATCTCTAACACTGAATCGAACCCATCAGCCTCAATGTCCTGCATTGCACTGTAGCATTGCAACATGTTTTCCTGCAGAAAAAGAAAAACATAATTATTAGTTGACATGTAAAGATGCGTACTTTCATACAACAATGATCAAGATTGTGTTTATTAAAGAATGGTCTTTTACCTTATTTACATATGAACAGTTGGAAAGTGCTTTTTTAAAGCAGGGGTATTGCATAGGGAATAATTCATGAGAAGCAAAGAGAAGTGCAGAGGCAGCAATTATTGATGGCTTAAACCCCAAAAGCTCTGCATCTGCAAACAACAGAAGGTTTTGGTAACACTGTTCATCAAGGTGGAAAATTTAATTTCTTAACAGAAACTGAATTAAATTTCCAAGCGAAGTTTTTATCTTATGGAAGTACCCTTTTGAGATTTGAAGATGATTTGGGCGGCTCTGGCTTTGAGAGCCTGCAGCAATGGTGGGTCTTCTAGTTTGAACAGAGAATTGAAAAATGAAATGAAAGAGAAGGGTGTGATGGATCGCATTCTCCATTTTAGAGCTCCCAAAATCAGCACTTCCATCCTTTGGATCGTTTGCGTGTCGAAAATGATGCCTCCATCACCCTATACATACCAAAACACTCATCAAATCTAAGACCATGAATGAAAAAGTATACAAAATTAATAAAAATGTGTAGTTTTACCTGAACATCAGCAAGAGAGAAATCTGCTTTCTTCATCTTGGCAGCTAAAGAAACGCAGGAGATTGCAAGAAGCTTGATGAGCCATGGCTTTGGTTGCTGTTATACCAAGCATCATTTTAAATCTCATCAAAAAGACTTGAACCCAGAAACAATTTATAATGTGCCATTTTTGTTGGCATTTGCATTCTTTTAGAACCCAAATTGTTAATTCATACAATTTTTGTTTTCAAAAGCAAGAAAAATGCTTCCAAATTGTTAATCTTTTAAGAAGCATACACCATGGTGTGAGTTTCTTTACCAGCATTCCTTGGCAGGACAAGAACCGGTCAAGATAATTGACAGCAAGGTACTGCAAAAGGTTATCATAGTTACAACAAAGCTGCAAGGACAACATAGATTAAAACAAGTTCAGAAGTCAGAAGAAACACATAAAGTAAAAGGAAAATAAAGTGAGCAAAAACAGAGTTTCTGGGTTCTTGAATTGGCAAACAAGAGCAAATTTAAGGGTTTTTTTTTTTTCTCATTTCTCATGAGAATTAGTACCTGTGAGATGGAAGCTACGGCTTCCCTTCGAATAGAGATGTCAAAGTCTCTAGCTTGAAGGGTTTGAAAGTAAGTCTCTGATGGCATGTGATCAGATTCAAGGGAAAACAGAGAAGTGAGTGTGTCAGAGCGGACGTCATGGGAGATTGTAAGTGGGTTTTCAAGGTCGAGCTCCATGGATGAGTCTGGTAAAGTTTTCAGCGAGTCTGAGGACAGAGCAAGAAAGACATTGTTGAAAGCAAAGCAAAGCAAGTGGTAAGATAAAAAAAAAAACAGAGAATTTGGTGGTGTTTTTTTGTTTTCTGAAAAGAAAAGGGTATGTATGCTGCAGTGAATGAGTGTGGGTGAAGGCTTGGACTTCACTCCTTTACAGCTCTCTCTATGACTCTCACTGTATCTTCTTATAGTGTTTTTGCAATTTGCACTGACATATGGTAATGCTACTTGGAAAGAAAAATTAGGATGAGAGGGTTTTGATCAGATGGGTTGCAGCTCAAAGGAGTTTAGAGTGGACCTCACAACATAGGATTGGTTGGATTGGATTGGATTGGATTGGAGTAAAAACTTGGGGGGCTTTGACCTTTGGCTATTTGAGCCAATCCACACTTCCAACCACGTTTATGTATTTTAAAATACAAGTAATTTCTTATGTTTAACAATCTGTTAATGGTAATACTGTTAATTTCTTATGTACATATATGAAAATGAAATACGAAACATTGGAATCTAATTTAGTATTTTTTGCACAATAAAGTGTATTATTTATACAATAACATCACAACTAGGTACGGTATGTGCATGTATAAATGAAGGGAGAAAATCGTAAGATTGAAAATCACTCATGATTTTCTTCCTTGATATGTGTATGATCCGGCCTTCTATTCAATCGAGGAAATCTAAGCATTGAAAAAACCCCTAACATAGGTCTAGAAATAAAATAATATTGTTTCAACTTCTTCATCTACTCTCCCCACCCTCTTCCTCCATGTATTAGTCAACCAAGGAAACAAGAAGGAGGTTTGAAACGTTGCCGCTTTACACCAAACTATGTAACCACTCCAGTTGTGAAAGTCTTTATTAAGATGGGGATGGATGGATGGATGGATCCCCAAACACGAAGTCACAAACAATATAATTCAGTCTTTTCATGGCTATGGCAGAGTGACAGCTCGAGCATATGTCCCAAATTGAATGAGTCTCCATTCTTTCTTACAAATAGAAAAAGACTAATAAAAGGACAAATATTTTACTACTTTTTACTGCATCATAACATGCATGATCACCACTCAGAATGTATATAATTAAATTATAATCATATGTCATAACTAGTTCAATTAACAACGTATCATGGTTGATTATTACCTGATAACATAATGTCATTAATAATGTGTTGCCAACAAGTGGTGATTTGTTTTGATAGGAACTTGTAAGTTGTAAGTGCTACTTTCCTTACAGCTTAGCAATTAAGTTTTGTCCAATAATACTCGAAATAAGGTATCATAACTGAATGTGCTTAATAGGCACGACCCAATTAGGAGGCACATTATGGTAAGTACCAACCATACACATGCATTCAAATTATAGCCATCAATGATTCCACAAATTATACTCCTTAATTAAAATAACAATTTTGAGATACGTTGTTGAAATTAATTTGATAAACATGTACATAAAGAAAGGATGTATATGCATTTGCAGACCAGAGGTCTAAAGTTCGAAACCTCATGACATCATAATTGTATGTGTGTATAAGAAATCCCGGTTATTACCTCTAGTTTAGACTATGACTTGTATTAAAATATATGTACAGTTAACATTAATGCACACATATATTCACATTACACATGCATGTGAATAATCGTGCATGCTTTATATTTGTTATACCAAATAAATAAATAATTAGTATAATTAGGCTTTGGCTGGGGTGAGTGAGACTAATTAAATCGGTGGTGTTCACTAATAATATTTGATTATGACTGTCGACGGAGACAGAGACACAAAGGAGGACCATCGATCATTAAGAACTTTCTAAATAAAAGCGTGGTTTTATTTATATGCATCTTATGTCACCCCCTATGGCAGTAGCCGAAATCGAGGTCCCTTTTTACCACATGGATTGTATACATGGCCATAGTCTACTCTCCCTCCCCAATGGATCAACCAAAATGCTAATGAGAACAGAGCTACAATAAGTCTCACTCGAAAAGCCAAACATTCATACGACTGGTCTTGTGGAGTGAAAAGGCCCCCCACATTCTCAAATGCACCTACTTTTTTGAAATTATTCACCAATCGAATTAATACTTTGACCTATCACTTTTGATCCGGAAACCCACATGGCTCTTGTATAGAAAGAGGGAAATGTCATTAAAAAAAAGAGAGTAAAAATCCCAATTAATTAACCTCCATTATATGGTTAGAATAGAATTATTAGTTATAGAGACTTTGCAGATTAATGTTTTGGGGATACTGATTGCCTCCTTAACTGTAAGAGCATACTCCTCGTTCGTGTGAATCACAGTTTGACGTATATATACAAAAATAATTCATCAAAAATATAAAAAGAAAAACTTAGGCACACATATGCTATCGGTAGGAATGTAAGAGCTCTTAGTAAGGAGAGAAGTATTTTCCATTTTTTAGGGACTTTCGAACTTGAAGTCTCTTTTTAATGTGAAGAAGAGAAATACAACCAAATTAATAACTAGTTAATACTTGATAGACGACTTGAAGTTATTAGGTCTTGACGTAGTGATCAAGACATCATAGTCTTGGCAAATAAATAAATAAAATACCAAATAAAGATGGTTTGGCATATGTCATTGGCAATGTGCTTAAGTGAAAAGAAAAAAAAAAAACAAGAGAAAGAAACAATGTGCGGCCATTCATCATAATTAGACCGTAACACATAATTATAGATCATGCCATTCAATTATTATGCACGGAATGTCCTTTGAATAAATTTTCTTTTGTCCTTCGAAATTTGATTCATCCTTTTCATTGTTTCGACATAATAATTTCCTTGAATTTGGATTCTAACCGCATTTAGGTGCTCATTGGCTTTCAATGCTTGTAACTTATATGGTAATGGCGTCAAAATCAAGTCATATTGTACCATTCATACTCAATTTCAACTTCTAAGAATCCAAAGTTATCGTATTTTACCATTAATGTAAGCTGGGAGACAAAGAAGCTTAATTTTGTGTGTGTTATCACTTAAATCGAAATGCTTAATTTGCTTTGAAGAACGTTCTATTTTTTTGGGGGTTGCTTCAAGCTTGCTCCATCTCGATCCCCTACTTTTAATCATTGATATGGGTACCTTATATATATATATATATTTCTTTCTTCCTACTTTCTTTTACTTTCTTTGTTGTTGTTGGGTGTCTTCATCTTTGACGAAAACAATAGGTTCTCTTTCGTTCTCCTCAACATTGGTGCAAGAGAAAGCAAAAAGAAAGAAACCCAAAGAATACAATTCCTCTCTTTGTTTTTTATATAGTCTTTGGAACACAAATATATGCACAGTCCCTTTTACTTTTCCTCTCCTCTAGCTATATATATATATATGGGTGAGATAAAAAATTAAGGAAGATTAATTAATTAATTAATTAGGTTGTTAATGGAAGAGTTTTGATTTGCCAAAGGATGAGGGTGGCAGAGAGTGAGGAGGTGGAGATAGATTGCACGCTTTGGGAGTGATATTGTGAGAAGGCAGAGTGAGTGAGAGAGACAAAGGGAGAGAGATGGAAGCACATGATGAGTGCATATTTCACGCCATACCCCCATGCAGATAACATCATCATTCATTCTCTCTCTCTCTCTCTCTCTCTCTCTCTCTCATTTGCATTTGCAAATTCATGGCGGAGACAGGGAAGTGGGCCTGGTTCTACTTTGGGACAAAAGTGAAAACCTAGCTATACTCAATTATTTATGTTCTCTGGAGAATTCATTGGCAGCATACTGAATGCGAATTCCTAGCTACCACAAAAACAGCTTGGCATAGATAAAGTCTGTTTATCTCACGCATACACACACACATAGAGTTCACAGAAGGAAAATAAAAAAGAAGTTATAATACTGTAATTCTTTTTTCGGAACAAATTACCGTAGTTAATTACAGTTGATCAAAATTCATTGATTAACATTTTAAAATTTATCAAAAACTTGAGCGACAACCATTGAATTTTGGTCCATCGATAGCTAGGGTAAAGAGTTGTCCTCAGGAATTCATGGTCCTACCCCTATGTAGGGACCAAGAGAACACCCTTGTTCATATACACTCTTTATTTTGAACAGGCTATAACAGCTATTGTCCAAATTATATTTGAAGTGGAATGTCAAAACTTGGGTGCAATAAATTAGGATAAAGAAGCATAACCCAATTATATTTGAAGTGGAAGTGCAGACAATTGGTTATTGCTCTTACTTTACTGTCAAAAGTTGGGTTTCTAAGTGAGAAAAAAAGTGATGTGCTGAATTGTCTATTGCATTTGACTTTTGGTTCATGTGAAATCATGAAATAGTGATCCCCAAGCATTCTCACTTGTCCCAGTTTCCACTTTCAGAAGAAAAACCCTTTTTCTGGTAATGCTGACCAAGTCACTACCAAACAAACATGTTTCACACACATCACAAAAAGAATGAAAAATGGACATCATGCAAATTGTTTCAACTTTCACACCAACAAAAATGTTAGCCCAATTTCCAAAACCAAGATCACCACAATGGCCCATTTCTACAAATAACAAGCTTTGTTGGCAAATTCATTGGCGGCCCATCACAATCTTAGGTATCCCAGCCCATCAATGTTATTTTTTTTAGTACAAACAATAGTCTAAATTATACACGGGAGGGAAACTTCTCACAAACACACAACTATGATGTTATGGGAGATCAAACCTTAGACATCTGATCAATAAGTCAATGTTCTTTTCCACTAGGCTAAATTCCGTCTTCAATTTTTATTGTTTATTAAAATAATAGTTAAACTTTTTTTTTCCTTACAAAGTTTCTAGTATAGAATAGGAAAATAAAAATCTTTGATCTTGAACATGTGGTAATGTGGCGCCCTTTTGGCTTTGCGCCTTATCCACTAGCGGCTGTGGTCGTTACAAAACCAAATTTCAACTACACGAAAACCAGAGAAAGAAGAAGCTAACAGTAACATCTCCAAGAGAATAATCTCACAGCATGGCTTCCTCTACTCTATCTCCTGCTACCACTTCACAGGTAACTCAAACTAAACCCAACTTGAATTTCCTGATGTGGGTTTGGATTGGAGGGTTGAGCTATAATAATTATGTCATAAATGGGTTTGAATTTTCTTTTCAGCTATGCTCAAGCAAGAGTGCAATGTTCTCATCAGCACAAGCCCTTGCTGTGAAACCCAGGAGGACCCAGATGGTGGGAAAGGGAAAGGGAATGAGAATCACGTGCCAGGCATCCAGTATTGCGGCTGATCGCGTGCCAGACATGGGCAAGAGGAAGCTTATGAACCTGCTTCTTCTGGGTGCCATCTCTCTTCCCAGTGGCTTCATGTTGGTTCCTTATACCACTTTCTTTGTCCCACCTGGGTGAGTACACCTACCCTTTTCCTAATTTCCAGTTTTTTTATACCTTTTTCTTTCATCTTCATGTATGTATTTTGTTGATTGTGATTGATTTTGTGTTTGTTATTGGGTAGTTCATTGAAATTGGATTACTCTATATCATGTAAATATTGAACTCATTAACCCAATGTAGCTTAGGGAAAAATATTCACTTGAAAAATTCAATCAATTTTTACCTTGATTTACTTTGCATAAGCTGTTAGTCTCATTGCTTGGCCCACTGATGTAAAGTTAGCTCTGCATAACCTCAATCAGAACAATCAAGAAATTGGATTGTTCTGAAAGTGTAATGAAAATGAAATATTTAAATAGAAAAAAGTTAATTTAAGGTAGTGAATGGCCTATCTCAAATATTTACTACTAAAGAGCCCAACAAGGTCTCTTGATACCATGATAGAAAAGTTCATTACTTTACTGCTATTTCTACTACCAAAATCCTTTTTTTTTTTGGCTTGAAATTGTGTATCGTTTGCTCATTGACATGGTTATTTTGATTGATTGGAGAACAATTATAGCTCCGGGAGTGGCGCTGGTGGTCAAGTTGCCAAGGATGCTCTTGGAAATGACGTGATTGCATCTGAATGGATTAAGACTCATGGCCCTGGTGACAAGACTCTCACACAAGGATTGAAGGTATTGATACATCTTACTAATGAACTACAAACATGTACCGTCTGGTTTCATCTCCCCATTTCAATTTATACGAAAAGTTCAAGCCTGATTTGCAATACAGGCAGCAGCATTATGGGCTGATGATATATTTCCATGGTGTGCTAAAACATTCCCAAAATCAGATTAAGAACTTGGGGAAGTATGCATACTTTTACAAGGTAAACTAATTTTGATTCTTTGTTTATTATCAGGGTGATCCTACATACCTTGTGGTGGAGAAAGACCGAACTCTTGCCACATATGGAATCAACGCTGTCTGCACTCACCTTGGTTGCGTGGTGCCATTTAACACGGCTGAGAACAAGTTCATATGCCCCTGCCATGGATCCCAGTACAATGAACAAGGAAAGGTTGTCAGAGGACCTGCACCCTTGGTGAGTTAATTTAGACTTCTATCAACTCTTGCCAATTTCTTTTTCTTTATGGTATATCGATACCGGTTTCTAGCTTCTACAATCTGCATTCATAAACTCTGTCAAAGTGAAGGATCATGCAACAATTTGTTCTCCCAACTTTTCCCATAATTGTTAGGCCATCAAATGCTGCATGTTACATATTGCTTAGTCTGTTTCTTCATCTCATTCTTTCTGTAATAACCAATGTTTCAATTTGACTTGCTCGAACAGTCTCTGGCGTTGGCTCATGCTGACATTGATGAAGGGAAGGTGGTGTTTGTTCCATGGGTTGAAACAGATTTCAGAACCGGTGACGCTCCATGGTGGTCTTAAACATCACAAGGCAACCCTCCCGTATCATATCATGTAATTTGAAATGTTTCGCTACTACATTTTGCTTCCTTCATAAACAACTTGTATCATAAGGTTCATCTTTGTTAAAATTTGAAGCATATAATATGCAAGGAGGACCTAATTTTTTTGGAATCTGCCATCTTCTCATCTTCTCTTCTTACGTATAAACTAGTGGCTTTTGCAAAAATGTGTTCGATTTCACCCTTGTATACTGATAGTTTTTTGAGAAATTATAGAGTAATACGGATATACAAAGCGTGTTTCACCCTTGACACAAATCCCACAAATAGTTTGCCAAGAAGAGAATATTATTAAATTGTGCAGCTTCTTCCACATTTTTGTACAAGAGTTTATACCAATTAAATGAAGTGACACAACCAACGTGAACCCCTCAACAATCAAATTTATGTCCCCATAGATACATCACAGAGCCACAGCTTGGATTGTATACTTCTTTATTTTGGGCCACGTTCACTGATCCATATCATACACCCTTGACCTTGAGCACTGTATCGGCTCCATCCTTGATCAACTGCCACGCGGCAATAACGTGCCTCTCTTCCGTAAGCGTGGCCCCCACTGCAAATCTTAACATGTATACCCCACCGACTACAGTGTGGCTCATATAAGCACGACCCGTTGAGTTCACCCACTCGAGTAGCTTCCGGTTCAGCGAGTCAACATAACTCGGCTCGGCCCTAGAAAATGACTTGAGCCGAAAACAAACCAACGCAAACTTTCTGGGCACCACAACCTCGAACCTTAGGTCGGATATTACGAACCCTTCGAACATTCGAGCCATCCGAACATCGGACCGGATGTGGCTCTGGATATTAGCAACGCCATAGCTACGCAGCACGAGCCATAATCTAAGTGACTTGAACCTACGTCCAGTGCCCAGTTGCCAGTCCTTGTAGTCCACCACTGAGTCAGACTCACTGGGTTGGTTTCTCAAATACTCCGGGTTGGTGCTCAACGCGTTGACCAACAAATCCGACCGCTTGACCCAGAGGCAGCAGCAGTCCAAGTAACTGAGCAGCCACTTGTGCGGGCTCAGACTCAGTGAGTCGACTCGCTCCACCCCGTTCAAGTAATGCCTAAACTCGGGACAAATACAAGCACTTCCACCGTAAGCGGCGTCCACATGGACCCACATGTTGTAATCGTTTACCACGTGGGCAAGCAGCTCGAGGGGATCGACGGCCGTGGTTGAAGTTGTCCCCACGGTTAAACAAAGGTAAAGCGGGACCAGCCCGGATTCCACGTCCGCCTCCACCACCGCACGAAGTAACTCGGGAGACAAAGCGAAATCGGAGTCCCGGCTGGTGGGGATAGACCTTACATTGGAAGGACATATCCCGGCGAGCCTGGAGGCCTTGGTGAACGTGGAATGGGTCTGATCAGAAGAATAAACGACGAGCTTTTTCACGTCGTTTGTTCCCAAAGCCTCAAGCTTCCGGTCTCGGGCTGCAACGAGAGTTACAAAGATGGCTTCGCTGGTGGTGTTTTGAATGACACCCCCCGACGGCGTTGAAGCAAGTGCACAGCATTTCGCCTAAGAAGGCGGCGGTGCTGACGGTGGCGGGGAAGAATGCGAAGAAGTTAGGGCTGAGCCAGTGAGTGATGCCTGGGATCACGTGGGCGGAGATGTCGTGGAAGATGGTTTGCAGGGGTTCGGGGAGGTAGGGGGCGGTGGAGGGGAGGCGGGAGCGGAGGTAGTTGGGCTGGACTTGGGTGAGGACAGGGTAGGATTCGATCTTGGCGTAGTAGTCGGCAATGAAGTCGACCATTTGGTGAGCTTGTTTGCGGAAGTCTTCGGGGTCTAAGGGTTTGAAGACGTCGGTTTGGGACAAGGAAGAATCTGTAAAGTTCACGTCTAAGCTTCCCATTTTGATCAAAATGTCAAAATGTTTGTGTGAAGAAGAAGAAGATAGATAAAGCTAGGAGGAGGAGGACGAGGTTTGAGCATATAGCGTGCATGAGTGAGCAAGGGTTGAGGGTAACGGGGTTATTTATAAAGAGAAATTTTTGCGGTTTGGAGTTTTGATGTAACAGGGGGAAATATTACGTATGAATATATGTTTTTGGGGTAATTATAATTTTAGTCACTCGGATTAGGATTGAATTTAATTTTGGTCACCGCACTTTCAATCTTTCGATTTTGGTCACTGTATTTGCAACTGTTAGCAAATCATGTCAAATGTTTCAATTCTGTTAGTTTATTTAATTTAAAATATTTTTAAAAAATATTAAATTAAAAATAAATCAAATTTAATTATTAGAACATTAGTAGAGAAAGAGGAGGATTTAGAAATTGAAAATTTTCTAATATTTAATTTAATATTAGAAAAATATTTTGAACTCCCACATTGTTCTCATTAAACCTTCTATTCTATTAAATGGAAGAGTTAGAGCTCGTGTCGGATTGACATTTGCAATTGACTTAGTTAAAAGCCTGTCCACTTTTTTTCTTTTTGGTGCATCACTGCCACATTAGTCGTATTGGTTGCATGAATGATGCATGAAATAAACAAGGAGGTCGATGACTTAAGTGACTGGCTGAAGTCAGAAAATATATGTATAAAAATTCAAGTTTATCTTCAAATTGAGTTGAATGGAGAATATGCAATTCATAGTAACAACAAAAAGGTTTAAAGAATAGAGTTGCTAGCTAGCTAGCTAGCTTGGGTCAATGGACATTATTGCAAGCAGCCGAGTGTAATTATGTAGGAGGCAACTGTAGTCTGTATGGATTTGGAACCATTTGCTATCTTCAAAAACATACCTAAACAGGTGTGCTTTTCCAAGAAGCACCGTTAGTCAGAGACAGATTCTGGATTTTGGAATAAGTTGGGGCTAAACCCTCCTTCGTGTTAGAGCATAGAAAGTGGACAAGAGAATACTAGGGTTGCTGGAGAAAATGGAATGGATATATGGGCTTTTGGGTTGCTGACTATAATCTTTAAGTAGTGGTTCTATAACCTCAAATTGATTCAATGGAGCCATTAAACAACACAGAAAATTAAAGATAAATCAAATAACGGGTCCATAACTTAGTGGTAAGAGCATTTGCTTACACATCAGTGGTCTTAGGTTTAAAAACTCAACCTCAAGTTGGGTGCAGTCCACGGATTCTTGTTTGTCTAGGGTTTAGGGTTACATTCCTTTTTTAATTTAATGACTCATATTTATGATATCATTTAAAACGGGTAAGATATTGCCATTAATTATCATATTTCAATTCAATTCCAGATTTCTTCAATTGTATTCATTGACTTCGTTAATTGGTTGGTATTAGGGGCTTAATTTGATACTTTGGTTGATGTCTTCTCCTCCTATTTTTCTTTCCATCTTCTTTTTACTTTCTTTCTTTTCTTCATCTTCTTTTATTAATTTCTCATAGAAATCCTCAGCCAAATGCATATACTATTCTTTTTAATATTGAAACAGTTCTCAAATTCAAATTCTCCTATCCTCATTGACAAAATATATATATGTGAAGGCAGAGACTCGAATGAGTTATGTTACAACAAATTACATGTAATGTTACATCATAAAATGTAATAATAATAATAATAATAATAATAATAATAATAATAATAATAATAATAATAATAATAATAATAATAATAATAATAATAATAATAATAATAATAATAATAATAATAATAATAATAATAATAATAATAATAATAATAATAATAATAATAATGTTTTCCTAAAAATATGTTATTAAAATTAGAGTAGAATGTGAAAGTGACGAGTAATAGGCGCCGTGACGGCGTAGTCAACTGCTCTAAAATGTGAACACAGAAAGCGTCCTCTTTCAGAGTTTCACTCCTCCTTGTCTTTTTTATGGAAAGAAAACCCAACAACTGTCTCCTCCTCGTTAACGCCCTCCTCAAACTCAAACACTTCCAAATTAATAATTTTCATTTCAATACCATCTCTTCTCTTCTCTTCCCCCTTTATTTTCTATTTTCTTTTCTTTTCTTTTCCTTTGCGAAACAAAAAAAAGGGAGAGAATTGGTTTGGATTAGAATTTAGTGAATGTTCCGGAGACCGCAGAAGCAGAAGAGAAATCTCCCCTGCCCCCCACAAACGTCATCACTGCCACTCTGGATTTTCACAGCAGACGCCTAAAAGTTTTCACCTTTTTTTTGGGTAGTATTTTGTTGAAAAGGGTGTTCTGTTCCCATTGGTTTAAAATACCATATAAAAGAGGGGGCAGAAGATTCAGAAGGATCAAAGTGTCTCTTTTCTCAGTCCACCATACATATCCAATCCCACCCACCTTCTTCAAAGAGTAAGTTCGTATATCTCCTTTGTGGATAAAGATTTAGTTTTGCATGTTTATCTGCTCTGTTTCTACCCCTGGTTCTCTCTGTCTCTCTGTCTCTCTCTCATGTGACATAGAGAGAGTGGTGAATAAAAGTCAAAGGTGATTGCTTGGTTGCATTCATAAATCTATAATGGGCTGGTTTAGATTAATGTTTTTGTTCCTTCTTGCATAATAAAATGAAATATTTGGAGTTGGTTGGGGAGGACTTCTCATATTTGTTCTTACTTGTAATGAAACTTTAGGGGAAGAAGAGGCTAGAATTCAATTTTTACGTTTGCATTGTAGATAAGGGTTGGACCAATGCTCACTTAAATGTGTAAAGCCTTCTCTGGTTGAACCTCAATGTTCTGGTTGCTGTGCAAGCAAGAATTTGAATGTATACTTTAATCATAATCATTGAAGATAGGTTGACTATAATTTATTGCATTTAGCGGCAGATTCACACTAAGATTTGATGTTGGTGACTTATTTTATGTAGTCAATAAACCAAAAGATTTGCCATAATATCATAACTTGTAGGGGAGCTGGTTGAACAGAGGCAATCATGGGAAGCCCTGATGTAAATGGACCCCCACCTAAGCTTGAGGTTTGTAGCGCTTCTTTTGTTTCCTTTAAACTAGAATGAACTTGCAATTAGAGCAAATCTATTTGTTGAACCAGTTTCTGATATGCATTTGTTCTCAATTATAGGGGAAGTATGCTGCAATGGTGGTGTGCTGGCTTCTGGGAAATGGATGCCTCTTTTCATGGAACAGTATGCTTACAATAGAAGATTACTATGCTGACTTGTTCCCGGTAACTGTCCTATCCGATGTGATTTCGATTCAGAAACTACAATATCTAGTTTCTACATTGTACCTATCTCTCAGATTTTCTTTGAGTTATATGCAAGTAGACAATATGTTTTGACAGTTGTAGCATTTGGAATTGGATTGCCGCATCAGTTGAAGTTTATTTTTCTTTTTTCCCCTGGTGCAGCGATACCATCCCGCAAGGGTCCTCACTCTGATGTACCAGCCATTTGCGCTCGGAACAATTATAATCTTGTCGTATCATGAGGCGAAGATGAATACTAGGAAAAGAAACCTATTTGGATATGTCCTATTTTTCATAACTTCTCTATTGGTGCTAGTTGTAAGTGCAATTTAAATCTTCAATTAACATCACCAAATGCTGCTATTGAGAAGACATATGATTAAGCCTCTAAAATGTGCTTCATTCTGCCATAGTTGGATTTAGCTACATCTGGGAGAGGAGGCCTCGGAACTTTTATTGGAATTTGTGCCATTAGTGCTGCCTTTGGAATTGCAGATGCTCATGTGCAAGGAGGAATGGTTGGAGACCTCTCTTTCATGTCAGGAGAACTCATCCAAGTCAGTATTTGTTTTGCAATAACAATTACAAGCTCTATGTTTCATTTTTGTCTTCCTTCAAGTTGTCGAAATTTATGGACCTGGTTATAAATTTGTGAGTTTTCTTGTTTCAAACTGTTCAGTCTTTCCTTGCTGGTTTGGCTGCATCAGGAGCCCTAACCTCTGCTTTGAGGTTAATTACAAAGGCAGCATTTGAGAATTCCCACAATGGTCTTCGGAAAGGAGCTCGTAGGTTCCAGTTTTCAAGTTTTCATATTTGTTGTTGAACATGTTACTGTTTTCATTAGGACCATCGTAAACTTAAATCTTCTGATATTTTGTATCTGTGCATGGTCTTGCCTACCATATACATATGTGCATGTTCAACTTACATTAAAGCACTGGCTTTCTTTTTCCACTGCAGTTTTGTTCTTTGCAATCTCTTCATTCTTTGAGCTTCTCTGCGTGATTCTTTATGCTTTTGCCTTTCCGAAGCTACCAATTGTTAAGTACTATCGCTCAAAGGCCGCTTCAGAAGGATCAAAAACTGTTTCTGCTGACCTTGCTGCTGGTGGCATCCAAACATTGCCTGAAGCGGTATGTCATTCTCTCCAACATATGCTCAAATAATGCCCCAACCCATTCATCTTCTAATGTTCTAAGAAAAAACACTGCAAATTCATGCAGGATGAGGAAGAGCAGAGAGATCTAGAGCGGCTGGGGAACAAACAATTGCTGCTTCAAAACATCGATTACGCACTCGATATGTTTCTAATCTATGCCCTCACTTTGTCAATTTTCCCTGGATTCTTATTCGAAGACACCGGATCACACAGCTTGGGTACATGGTATGTACTTAAAACATAACGTTACTTGGTGTCAACAAGAATTTTGTTCTAAAATCTAGGGTTATACATGTCAGGTATGCACTGGTTTTGATTGCAATGTACAATGTGAGTGATCTGATTGGGAGATACATTCCACTGGTGAAATTCCTCAAGTTGGAAAATCGTAGAGGGCTTATGGTTGTGATTCTTTCTCGTTTCTTGCTCGTCCCGGCATTCTATTTCACTGCCAAATATGGTGACCAAGGCTGGATGATAATGCTCACATCCTTCTTGGGTTTATCCAATGGTTACCTCACAGTCTGTGTGCTTACTTCAGCACCCAAAGGTTACAAGGTTTGTGCACTGCATTTTATACTCGAAAAGTTTAACAGTTTGTCAAGTTAAAGAAGTAAGATTGATCAGAATTTGGGTTTTGCAGGGGCCAGAGCAAAATGCTTTAGGAAACTTGCTGGTTGTGTTCCTACTGGTAGGTATATTTGCAGGTGTAACACTTGATTGGCTGTGGCTTATAGGCAAGGGCTGGTAAAAATTTGATTTAACTGACTTGAAGGTTGTTCCAATTTGTCAGAGTAAAACTGGATTCTGTTTTTTGGTGATTCATTATTAAATGGTAGAAGTAAATATTTGGTTTTTCAGTTTTTTATTTTATTTTATTTCACAAGAACATTTAGGAAGCACTGGAACTAATTCTTTGCTTCTGCATTGGGGAAAGCATTTTCTATCCCACAAAACAAATGCAGCCTAAATGCCCATTCAAATTTAGACTCCAAACTGTGCCATTAGATACAAGCGTAGAGGCTGAGAAATTGGACATGATTAAGTCAAAATTATTTGGCCCGAAGTTTATGGAGTTATACAGGCCGATGGACCGCGCCCAAAAAAAAAACTCGTTCAAAAGAGGAGTGTCAAAATCGCTACCAACAAAAAATTGATGTCCACGAAATAAAACATTTATCCAAGCCGGGCTACGTGACGACAATAATTCATCCGCAATTCGCTCCCTAGAAGATGCGAAACTACCTGATTAAAACTTTATTTAATTCATCCAATCTTCACATAACAATGTGTTTGGGTTTTATAATCCAAAATTCTTAGCATCTCGTGTCCCCAGTTTTGCATTTCTATGCGACCAACATACTCAGTCATGGGGAGTTGCTAATGCTATTTTCTATCTCTCTGTGTAGCTTTCCAAACACCCCCAACACAAATCGTCATTAATGAGCTTTGGGTACCACTACCACATTTCTTTAATTCTCTAGCCCCTCCTTGCTTCTTTATTCCAAATCATTTACCATTAATGCACTCCCACAAATTTTCAGTACCACAAAAAAATAATCAGATAGAGAATGTCTCAAACCTCAAATTGCCTTTACTATTCTTACCCATTGACCCAGTCTTTCATGCAACAATCCCCACACTTACAAGCCAGTCACTTGAGGACCAAATCATTATAGTACCAGGCAGGCAGTGTTCCCATTTTTTGCCGACGTGAATAAGTCAGTTTGTGAAGACAGTGTGTCCGTCCCATTGCACCCCGATACACCGGTCCCTTTTCAGTACATGAGTAATTTGGGATATTGCTTTTTAAAAATGAAAATGTAAAGAAATTTGAATTAGTAAAAGTAAGACCTTCCCTGCTGTACTTACTATGAGCTGAAATTTACAGTGGGCAAAATGACAAAAACAACCCAACAGCCCCGTTTGTCTACTAGCATCACGTGACCCGACACGACAGGGATTACCAAAAAAATTGGGCAAAAACCAAGACTTGAATCTTGATCCCCTCTCTCTCACCCTAAACAAACAGAGAAACCAAGATGATCAGGGGCAGAATCGGAAACAACAAAATGGACGGTGACGATGCGGGCGCTTGCGCCTTATCGAACTGCAGTGAATCTACGGCCAGCGGCATGTTCTCCTGGTCCGGGCTACACGTGGACTCGTGCGGTGGGTGCGCACTGTACATTATGGCCCGCAGCACCGCCGATACAGTGGGTATGTACGCCGTTTTGTTCCGGGCCAGCAGCCACGTCAGCCCCATGAGCTGGCAGTCCCTGTTGAACATCTTGCTCGCTCTGTCGCTCGTGGACTTGTCCCCCGCCGTTCCGTTCTTGCTCCCACCCTTGAGCTGCAATTAGTACTTACCAGTCAAGTAAGACGGCATTCTGGTCAAACAAAACAAAATATGTTATAGAATTGTGGAGAGACGAAACTGACCTTCTGGAGAGCGCCGAGGCACTTGGTGCAGCCAGAATACGAAGAGTTGCGGCAGTTCTTCTCCAAGTTCTTGACGGCGGCGGTGGGCGTGGCATTGTGAAACCCTAGCGACACGTTAAAAGCGGCGGGGCAGCTGAGTGAGCCGATCTGGTGGAGCCGGATGCCGCAGAAGCACAAAACGGCGTCGCAGCTGGCGTTCGGCTGAGGAATCCGGATGTTTCGGCTCACGAGCGAGGACTGCAGGGAATTGACGCACTTCTGCGAGTCGTCCGGCATCATCGGCTGGTCGAGGCCGGCGGAAGGAGCCGGAGCCGATGAGGGGAGCTCGAGAGCTGACCTGGCATGGGCAGCGAAGAGCCAGGCTGCTAGGACAGGGCAGCATCGGCTGCGGTCGAGGTCTCGGCCGCATGCTTGGCTGACGCCGCCGAAGAGCTCGTCGGAGAGGTCGAGGTGGCAGATTTGGGTTGGGGTTTGGGCAGGGAGGGCCGGGACGGTGTTGGGGCTGGAGTACTCGCCCGGTTTGAGTGGCTGGGGGTGACCGGTTATCGGTTGAGCGAGTAAACCGGCGAGGGTAATGTTAAAGCTGGATATTAACAAGAGAAGGAAGAAGGTGAAAGTGGTGGAGGTTGGAAATGATGGCATTTTGGGGTGAAGTTGTGTTTGTTTCTGAGGAAAATGATGATGAGCAGGACGAAAGTGAGTGAAAGATAAGGACTTTGATATCTGGTTTTGTTTTTGTTTGAGAAAGGAGAGAGCTTTATGCTTCTTTTTGAAATTATGAAATAGTAAAGGTGAAAAAGGAGGAGATTCTGAAATATTCAAAGGACAGCCATTGTGTTTTTGCTTTTCAGGGCTGCAAGGCTGCTGCTGGCACCCACTGTCTCCTCCTCACGACCTAAACAGAGCAAAAGCCAAAACAACTGAGCAGAGATGGGACTGAGACTGTGAGAAACCCACCCAGAAAGAAAGATCGGTTTTTTTTCTTTTACTCTTTTCTTTGCGGTTGTCTCTGTTTCTGATAAAACAGAGAGTTTCTCTCTCTAGAAATGGTGGATATGATTTGATGGGTTTATAATCCAGATGAAAAAGGAAGGATGAACCGTGAGCTGAATGAGAGGGAGAGAGAGAGAGAGAGAGAGATCTCTCGATTTATGCAGAGACGCTCTCTCTACTGTGTATAGTTCACTCACGAAGTACAGTGGGCATTCATCAATTGTGTATTATACTATATAGTATATGAATGAACTATATGAAAAAGGGTTCTACTTTTGGATTCAATTATTTAAAAAGGAAAAGGACAATTGGGTTGGGTTGTGGGGTCCTCGAGAAATAGAAGATATTCGTTTGGTAGAGGCTAGAGTGAGAAGGAAGGGGTAGTATAATACTGGGTTTTTATGCATGATAAGAAAAAAGGCTGTCTAAAGATTTGGCAGCTTGTGGTGTCATTTTCCTTTTCATTCTCTATCCTCCTCACACTCTGATATGATATGGAATGAAAGTGCTCTCTCTCTCCTCTCTCTTTCCTTTTATTTTTTCAATTTTGTGTGATTGCTGAGCAGCATGAACTTGCCATAGCCTTTTTCTTACTTTTGCTACAGAAAAGGCCAGAGGGTCATTGAGCCATTGATGTCACATTTTGTGCTAAGGACATCTTAATAATCTAATCATGATATAAAGTATAAACCAAGCAAGCAATAGCCATATGAGTAAATAAAAAGGCTAAAAGGGTATAATTATAAATGAGAAATTAGCATGGCCAACAAGAACAAGGTGAATAATAAGAAAAAAAAAGTTCAAATTCTAGCATCTATGTAGTATGTGTGAGTTTAATATATTATTGTCTCACTCAATAAAAAAAGTCTTTAAAAATGAAAAAGGAGTAGCATGTGTGAGTTTAATATATTATTGTCTCACTCAATAAAAAAAGTCTTTAAAAATGAAAAAGGAGTAAAGGTTAAAAAGAGAAAGTAAAAGAGGGAGGGGGTAGTTTTTGTGTATTGAAACTTGTGCATGAAAAAGGAAACAACAGTGGAATGGGAGGGCATCCTAGGGAATTGACCGTTTCTGTGTTGAACCCTTTCAAGCAAGCACCATATGCGTGACCTTGAGCGTGTGTGGTTACTAGGTAATAGCTCCTCTTTCAGACAAAAGTCATCGTGTGCCTGCGTGACAGCCAATGCATTCAACTTTTCCACAAATTATTTTTCAAAAAGATAACATAAAGTAATACAAAACTGGTCAGTCAGAGAGAGAGAGAGAGAGAGAGAGAGAGGACATTACATTGCAGTTCACATGGAACGAAATGGAATGGCCACACTCCAAAGTTTAAAAGACTGTTTGTTTTACCAACCCTTTTCTATATGCAGAAAAAGCAAAATTGTAAAATGTTCCAAATGGTGTCCATTATCTTAGCTTATTGCAATATCAATATTCCATTTCTACAGAGGAAAAATTAGCAGAAAAAACCCAAGTAGTAGGTTCCAAATCACAGAAAAGATAAGAGAGAGAGAGAGAGAGAGAGAGAGAGAGAGAGAGAGAGAGAGAGTTTGTGGAATTATATATACAAGGGAGAGCAACAGTCCAAGGGAGAAATGAATGAATGAAAAGAGATGCATGTTGTGTTTAAAGACAAGACAAACATAAAGCGCCAATCAAGCAAAAATTATTCCAACCAAAAGTTCCTTTGGGAAAAGCTCAACACTCTCTCCCGTTTGCCCCACTGGTTTTCTTTTCTTTACATTCATTTTAAACTTTGATTTGTTAAAGCTTCTTCTCTCCCTTGGGCTCTCTTGGGTTGGGTCCCCCCTCTGTATTTTAAAATTGTTAAAGATCACTAGGCTTTTGGTGTGTTTTAGTGCAAGCCCCATTCGTCCTTAAAAAAAGCTAATGGACTTGGCTTTTCTTTACCATTTTGAATCAGAGATTATTTTATCAAAGAAGATTAGATCAAAAGAAAAAGCAATAGATAGATGATCCTCCTCGCAAAGGTTTTGGTAATTGAGCGTAGAAAGTAGGAGAGGAAAAGCCTAAAAGGTACAATGATTGTGTTGTTGCAAATGCAGGCTATTAGTATATACAGTCTCCTAGTACGTACGGTTGTCGGGTATTGGCATGCCCTGTACAAAAAGAAAATATATGGTATGGTGTCTTCAGGGGAGATTCAGGGCATTGTCGATTGTAAGGGTGAGGATTTGAGTGTTGAATAGTTTGTATCTGTGCACAGTAACTAATCACTTGTACATGGTTTGAGATATCATTGTGACAATCTGAATTGTGCGTTCAATATGAATTTATCTTATATGTTATATCTCAAATTAGTTTGAGTAAATCCCTTCCCCAATTGCTTGTACTAAAAAAAATTGAGAGCAAACATAGTCCAATTTAATTAGCTTTAGGTATCAAACTGCATACTTAACTATTGCAACATTATGATTATGTTTAACCTTCAAACTAGTAGTATAACCGAACCAGATCAATTTAGTTAATAACCGGTTTGGTTCAGTCATTTCGTCTCATACATAATTATGCAAATGTTTTTTGTTTTTTCTGTCGAAAGTTGAACTTCCTTCCAAGACCTCACCCCAAAACCGGGAGGGCACATAAACAACAAACAAAGCAACCCAATAAGAAAGCCCAAGGAATTTGACTAATCTGCAATATCAGATGAACATGAATAAACAGACTGTCCCAGATAATGATATCATCAGGTTAACAAAAATAGAAATAACAAAACTAACTGGATTAAGAACAACAAAACAACCCAATAAGCAAAACAACATCAAACTCAACGAAAAACTAAACCAGCATAGATATGCCACCATAAGCCAACAACTCTTAGAACAGCCCCCCAAGGCAAGGGAAACATAACCATGAGACTGGAAAGAGGTGGTGCGAGCACTTGAGCTGTAGCAGTGTCGTAGCTCTATACAAATTCCACGATGTACGCAAGCTGTAGCGGTGTCGTAGCCCCAAGGCAAGGGTAATTTTCGCTAGAGTTAGGTAAAGTTCTCTGAGTAGTACCACATTAGTTGGACCGAATTAGCTTGAACCTAATTATGCAAATGTTATATCACATATATCAAAGTGAATTTCATATCCTAAATTGAACAATAATTAAGAGCATTTCTTATCCTTGAAGATGCATAAATTTTAAGAAAGGGATTAGATGAGTTAGGGATTTAAGTTTATAATATTAATGGTGATCATCAATATCAAAAGTGTAAAAGGTAAACTAAAGTAAAGTAATTAGGATTTAGATTGGCCTGATGGTGTTCTGCCCAATCCCCGTTTTAGATTAGATGACAAAGAAAAATGAGCCGGTTCAAGCTTGGTTTGGGTGTAATAAGCACCTCAACCCAAACTGGAACAGAAGACCTTGTTCATGATTTACACGGCTCCCAATCAATTAACCACCAAATTTGGGAAAGAAGGCCCATTCTCGGCTCTCTCTACCTCATCTTCCTGATCAATAGAGGAAAGGTGGACATGTGTCGTCGAGTGTCAAAGTCTTCAAATAAATCGTCGTTCTAGCCACCAAATGAAAGTTTTTTTTGGACCCAAATGCGCATTTTCTCTGAAAAAACAATGAAAACATGTGAAGAATAACAAAAAGAATCGATCAATCAAGCCGCCACTAGTCCTTCTCACCTTCTTTTTTTTCACTACTAAACTCATTTTCTCCTAGACTAGACATATTTGTTTTGAATTTATAGAGCAATAATTATGTCATGCTTTGCTTGACTCCTTGAATGAAGATCACATGTCAAAAATTAATGAAAAAATGAGATATTAAATGTGTCGGGTTGAATTTGCCCGCACTTTAAGTGGAAGAAAAGCTTCTTTTTTTGTTTTTTTTTCCAGAGTGGATGAAAAGCTTTCACAACTTCAAATATTCTTTCTTTGCGTGATTGGAACAAACTAGAATCTCATTTTCTATTCCCACAACCCATTTTTTTTTAATTTTTCGTCATAAATAAGTTTCAATAATACAGAAAGGCAAAGCCAGTTACATTAAAATAAATTTTAAAAAATAAGTTGGAAGGATATAAAACCCATTACAGATAGAAAGTCCACTAATTTGTTAACATTATAATCCTATCTGTTTTATTTGGTAGCATGCCTGGGCACGTATGCTCCACACAATAATTCAATACCTGCTAAATTATGTGATTGTGTGTTTTTTTTCCTTCCTGGTGGGACAATGATGATATGAAGAGATAGAAGGAGGCATTTGGCATGTGAATGAAGACAAAAACACACTTTTTGAGTACTTATGAGCTTGGAAATCAGAGTTTTATTTTTTATTGAACAAGTAAGTGGTGGGTTTGTGGATATTGGGCGGTCGAGAAAAGGCCAAGGAGAAAGACTGAAAGTGGATCGAAGACGCACGAAAATGTGTAGCTGATTGACCAAGATGAAAAGAACAAGCAGCTTCATTTTCTTCCAGATCAACCACACCACTACATATACATGGTCAGCGTACTTGGCAGGTGGCAAAAACTCAAAAGCCAAATGATCATCATCAGAGTTCTACCAATGTACGTTTGTATATGCTAAATATGCAAAACGCGTACAAATTAGACCCAATAAAAAAAGAGTGAAGAAAAGATAAAAGGGGAGATAATTTTTGTTTTGGCAATGAACATCTTCATATGATAAATGTGGATTAATCATTAATTCATTTACTATGAATATATATATAGCGACAGTTTAAACTACTGGTGGTGAGGGGTTTTCTCACACACACACAATTATGTTGTCATTGGAGTTCAAACTTTAGACATCTGGTCTGCAAGTTAAAGTCATTTTTCACTAAACTAGACCCCGTTGACCTGTATTTTCTATGTGCCTCACAACTTGCTACTACATAAATTTAATGGAACACGTACGGAATGAGGATTTTGGAACTTTTCAAAAAATATCTATAGTTTGCTTCTCTGTAATTCATCCGAGTTTGTAAGTGATGGGCATGTACAAACAATATAAGATTAACTACGCAACTAATGATAATAGATCAACTCTGAAAATATAGGATCAAATTTTCACGCATTATTTCACTTACGTACGTACTTCTATGGACATTCACTGTTTTACCAAGTTCTACAAGAAAAAGTTCAATAGTTCCCATCCAGACTTTGGTTTCTTCTTCCCTGATATGTAGAGATCTCAAGAACCATTGAACTGTACATTGTTTAAACCTTGAACTCATCTATTTTTGCTGGCAGAGCTGATCAAACAGACATGCATGCCAGTGGTGACGGCATGGTGGTAACAAGACAGGATATACTCAATTCAAACAACATTAAGACAGTTTGGCAAAGAAAATGATAACATATGCTTTGACAAGAATATTTTCTTCACAGTGCATGGAATGGAACAAACCTAATTAGTAATTAATGTGCATGCAAACTCTACTTTGGTACACACAAACAAAAAAAAACCTGTAGTTAATTAATAAAAAATGACGACAAAGAATCTCATTATCAACATCAACTACTAGTACCAGAAATCAAATCAAAGTAGAAACACAAAACAGAAGATTTGAGTCTAAAAGATCTCTACATAATATCATTGATATCCAAAGCACTCTCTGGGATTTCAAACTTCCACCAGTCGCTGCAATAGCTTTCTTTCTCATCCTCTGTGCTGCTGTTTATGTATGTGCCCGATGAATTCAACCCGGTCGGGCTTGAATAAGGCGTCGACATAACAGAATCGAAGCTGAAATCGCTACTTCTGTTGTAATTCAAAGATTGGAAATAATTTTCGGGCAAATCAGGAATGTTGGTGGGATCACTTGAAGTAGTGCAAGGCACATAGCTTGGTTGGCAAACAGCAGTTTGATGATCAGCCCCCAAATTTGAAGGAACCATATTTTCTTGGGAAAATGTGGGGCCGTTAAAGTTGGTCATGTTGGGTGAGTACCCTTCCGCATTGATCACTTGCATAAGCTGTTTCATTTTCGCCACGTCAGCAGAAAAGTCCCCTTGGATGAGATCTTGGAGCTGGTCATGGGACTGTAAAGGTGGGAGCACTTGGCTATTTTGCTGCTGGGAATTGCCGAGCTGGTTTTGATCATGGAGATTATAGTTTTGGGAACACAATTCTGGGTTTTCTTGTTTGATTGACAACAGATTGGTTGCCAGCCTTAGCAGCTCTGGATTGACAAGCGGTTGCTGCTGCTGGGTGCTACTCAGCAAGCTTGACAAATTGAGAAGGGCAGCAGCTGGATTGTTGCACATATATGAGCTGAGAATTGAGGACAGATCAAGAAGGTCGATTCGCGGAGCATGTGTCACCGGATCAATTCCCATTTTAAGGAGCCTCTTTCGGATATGCGTGTTCCAGTAGTTCTTGATCTCATTGTCTGTCCTCCCTGGCAACCGAGCTGCAATAGCTGACCACCTGACATTATTGGAAAGCAGATAATTTGATTAGGAGGTGCAATTAATTACAAAAAAAATCATATTAAATATGTTTAGCAATTAAGCATATAATTAAGCTTACTTGTTTCCCAGGATGCTATGTAGCTGGATTATAGTCTCTTCTTCTTCAAAGGAGAATCTTCCTCTCTTTATATCAGGTCTCAGGTAGTTCGTCCATCTAAGGCGGCAACTCTTCCCACATCTTTCAAGCCCTATACATGTAATTACATTTCAATCATTAATTAGAATGAAAACAAACTGTTTGATAAACATGATCATATATATAAATGTACATGTACACACCTGCGTCCTTCGGAAGGTTTCGCCAATTCCCCGGTCCGTGTTTCTGAATATAATCGACGAGCAAAGCATCTTCTTCAGTTGTCCATGGACCTTTCTTGAGTCCATTTTTATCACAGCAAGGAGCTCTTCCCATCTTGGCAGTTGTTATCAAACTTGATGTGGAGCTGGAGATCAGAAGGTTTCGATTTCGAATCAAAGCTACTTTGTGACTTATAATTGGAAAGCAGTGCAATTAAGTTGCTGATGAAAAGGGAAAGATGAGGCATATATATATAGTGGAGGGATGAAGTTTGAGAAACGATTTGAAGTCAAAGGGATTTGGCGCCGGCCTCCTGCCACATGTCCATTTATTTATGTGCGCAGTATATGAATGCAATATTAGGTATATAATTAAGCTATAAGCACACGTCAAAAAAGCAAAAAATAAAATAAAAAAGCCTCGGAATTGGGGGTCACATGTAAAAGTAAACATGGTATGTGTAGTTTTATTAATCTTATGCATGGATACAATTGTGCCAGCGGGAATAATACAAACTATGCTTTTGGGCGAATGGGGTTGACTTTTTTTTTAGTTTTAACTTTTCTTCGTAAATATATGTACCCAAGTACTGAAAATGATGGGCCGGTAGGGTTGTTAGATCTGCTATCAACAAGGAGAAAAGCTTCCATCCCTTCTGTTTCCTGATTCATTCACTATTTGATCATATTTTCTATCAACTTTCTGAGGTTACTTGTTGTCGAAGGCCTTTCTTGATTTCATTTACGTTGCCTGTCATCAGCAAAATGCTCCGTAATATCATATAATATTACATAATTTTCCCAGAAAAAAAGAAGAAAGAAGTATAAGCGTTCCACTTCATTTACGTTAACTGTCATAAGAAATAATAATTCACCTTTATAAAAATTTCTAGTTTCGCCGTTGAAGATTAGCATCCCAATTCAAGGACTTCATGGAATCATGATCATGCGGTTTAGACATATGATTTTTTAAAAAAATATTTCAGCATAGTTGTCAATCATTGATAAATTAGAAAACGGAAGTTTGATTCATGTCGTGTTTTTTTTATTTTTTGTCATGATAATATTGAATCCTTTGACTATCTTTTTCAGAATTTGTCTTTTTTCTAAAAGTGTTATAAATTTCTTGATTGGTTGAAATCTACGATAAATAATTGAAATTTTTTCTTTGGTTGGTCCTACAATAATTGACACAATGTTTTTATTTTGTCAAACAAATTTAGTTCTATGTTGAATGCTGCCGTTTTGAAGATTGATAGGAACCTAATTGTGAATTGCCTTAGCACAAAAGATAAACAAAAAAAATGTTTATTTGATTTTCCTCACCTTTAATCAATCAAAAATAATAAACCCAGAAAAGTTCATGATGATGTGTCATGTTGTTAACACATGTTCCCTAACTTTCCAAGCTGGAGCGTCTTAGAAATCAAGCCACGTAGCAAACAGAAACAGGTGTACTTCCTACTTTCCAACAACAAAGTCAACCCATCTCCTGCAATCCTGAACTGACAAATGTCCTCTTCCCGTAGCAAACAAGTGTGCTTCTTTTATCTGCAGTAGCATTGTAACAAGGCAAAACCAAAGAAATCTGAGTCATTCAAAATCAGGTGCTGTAGTCCATCCACCTCTATCTAACATTACCCAAATTTGTCAAATATTATCTTTATTAATTATATATCAATCTTACTGAGATTTTGCCTTGAAGTCAAATCAAATTGCTGCTGCTGCTTGCTTGTTTGCTTTGCTTTCCACTTTTCACCTTTCTTCTTCCACTTCCCAAACTACAAAAAGAAAATCTAGAAGAAGTGATGTTTTTCCGCCCTCATATTAAATATGATTACTGCTTGCCCGAGTCCTTCCTATCAATCACAATTTAACACACATGCAAAAATAATACATAAAAAAGGTCACACTGCTATTAACAGGAAGGGAAGTATTTTCCATTAAATATTCATATCTTGCTGTATAAAAGGTCATTTGTTTTCAATTCCATGATCTCAGCTGTTGAACTTGGAGAATAAGTAGTTTATAAGATCAGCTCATACGCTATCCCATGTCTCAAAATAGTTTAATTTTTAAGCAAACCATAATTGTTATCCATGTCTCCCTGTTTGCTGTCTACAGGACACACACACACACATATCATTTAATTTCTTTGGATCAGCAATAATGAAGCTTTTAGAAACTTTAATTTTATGGCTGTGACACGTGCCCAAATATTATGTAACCATAATATCCATTTTACGTGGTCGTGGAAAGTTTTATGCAGTCTGTGTATCGTCACTATATATATAAATAATTTTGCTTTGTTGAAGGGTTTGTGATGATGAATTTGATGCATGCGTTATGCCTATACGTACACATTATACGAGTTTAGGTAATTACTTGTCGCAAATCTAGGGTTGGTAGCACCTGTCTGTATTATATTAAAATTGGGTGGTTAATTGAATCGTGTATAAAAGCGTTGCTAGCTAACTTGTTCTTGTTGATGTCAGGCCTTCAAATCTCCCAACAAACTTTGAATATCAATGGCTTCTGTTTTTGAGAGAATTATGGGTGTACGTACTTAATTAACAAAATTAAAACTTCACACACACACATATGATATATATATATTCCATTTCTATTGAGGGATTCTTTAAATAATTTTATTTGAGGGACGCCTTCTAAGGTTCCATACGAAATTTTTTCCAACGATCCAAACCATCTATTTTTTAGGTCTTCATTCATAGATCAATTGACCTAACCCATATCTGTCGAGCCAATTGTTTTTAAATGAGTTAGGATCGAAGTTTTTTGTGGATGTAAGAGAAATACAGATCGACCTCTTAGTATTCTATGCATCCATGCACGTAGGTGTTGTGTATGACAACATGAGATCTATATGTATATTTTTGTACTATAAATTTGAGGATTGAATTACAGATATGAATACAGAGAACATGGGCGTTGACCGTTGACCCCCTTCTTGAGGGCTTAGCTGTTGTCACTTGTAAACACGTGTACAAGAATTGTGGTACCAAGATTGTATGCGGTGCATGGCAAAATTACACGTAAAATGATCGACGTTGTTGGTTGTTCAACCTTTTTTTTAATTTTTGGGCCACTGTGCTTGGCTTCACTTATATGATGATGATTTGGTACTAGTGATATCTAAATTAATGGCTGGTGGGGATGAGTTTAGTGGCATCAACACGATTATATTTATGACATGCATGAGATGAGATCGTCTCAATTTTTTTTCGAGTGCATATATAACTGCTCTTAATTACTTAAGCTGAGCTACAACTGTATTTATTTTTTTAGAATATTGGCACCTTTTTAAAAATTATTTTTGCTTCTCTAATTCCCGTTGATATGCTGTAAAAGAGTTTGGACTGGGTCGAGCCCTTTTTTGCTTTCATTAACTCGGGCTTTTTATTGATTGAATTTTGGGCAAGCTTCGACCAAAGCTTAGGCCCTGTTTGGATTATTGGGTAGGGAGCTCACTCAAACTAGGGAGCAACATTTAGACCCAACCCAACCCAACCCACAACTTTATATCTTGCCAAGTGGAAGCCATCATCACCCTCCATTGAAGCCACACCAGTTTCACTACAATCTTGTGCCTTCATCAGCACATGCGACCACAAATTTTGACAAGTGTGTTTTTGGGGCGCCACATTTTCGTTTTTGCATTGAGTCAGGACAAATTGTTGCTCGAACATTATTGTCTGCAACAGTTGAATTAGATTTTCCCCATGCTGATCTCAAGCTGATGTACACTGGTTGAACAAAATGGGCTCATATCATACCCTTTTCGGTCTGTGATCATATCCCTGTCATAGACTGGAGGAGATTCATATACAATATATACAAGTCTCCCCTAGAATTATGCGCAGAAGCCCAACATTTCATGAAATGGTTAGCAGATCGTCCATCCACAACGTGACGATACGTTATAGCAAGGCAGATGCCAGACTTTGGAAAAATTGTTGCTTGTAATGCAAGAACTGAAAATACAAATGTGCTTATGCCAGTGGAAACTGAAATCAAAATGCATATTATTAATGTTATTATTCAAATCAGGCAATTGAGGAACAAGGTGATCAAATTCTTTGACATGCCTTTGGTGGTTGCCTATAATTAATAAGATGGTTGAAATTGGCTGTGGACTCAACAATGTTGAGTGTGACTGAAGAGTCGTTTGCGGAGTAGAGGATGTAAGGCATGGTGGGAGGTGGGGGACAAGTGAGGTGACCAGAGAGAGGGAATAAGTGTTGGAGAGAGAGTGTTTGAATGTTGGAAGGAGAGTTTGGGTGAAACGGTGGGTTGGGTGAGGGAATTCATAGAAGTAGAGGCGTGTAACAGGTTGGGGCATGGAAAAAGCCAAGGCAAGTCTAAGAAACTGAGGGGAAGAGAGTTGTGGGAACTGAATCTTTTGGTGGAGAGAGACTTGGCATTCCTCTTAAACCAACTTTCCACTAGTACATTAATTAATTTCGGGTCTTATATGTAGGCGTGTAGTAAGATGAATATGTGTGTGATAGAGATACGTGAAAGGTGCACAATTATAATAAATTGACGCACAACTGAAAAGATACAAAATATCTCGTAATTGTTTGAGAGGGATGTCTTGATGAAATAAGTTTGGGTGGGAAGGGGATGTTGAAAGTAACAAAATGTGAGGAAACTTCATGGAAAGTGTCCCCTTACTTCTCATTTTCTGATGACTTTTTTTTTAGTACACATTTTTTCTGATAACTTTGATTCACCATATTATGTGATATTAATGGGTAGTGCATAAACGTGTTCACAAATGGGCCAGATCATACGGGAATCTCTAACACGGAATCATTATTAGTTACCTTGAAAAAAGTAAATCAAGAAGAAAATCAACTCTCAAAACCAAATCCAAATCCACAACCACAACCACAACGATTGATGACATGTTGGAATATGACATGTTGGAATGTTGGTCCCAGCGTCCCCTAATCCCACATTGTTTCAGCAGCCAACCAGGCGCCTCCGCCAAATCCAAATCCACAACCACAAAAAGATGTTCCATTTGGCAATGCTAAACTTCAAAGTACTTTGAAGGACTTTTAGACGAAATTAGAAGCGCTTTTCGCTACGTAAAAGTGCTTTTAGCAACGCGTACCAAAGATGGTTTTTATGAATGATCCGAAGAGGGAAACACTGGTGCAAAGAGAATAGCAATGTTTTGTATTTTGGTCATTAACGCTATGTCATACGTGATAATTTTTTCATTTAATATATCGTGATTGGTCAAAGATAACAAAACAAAAGCTATCCTCTTTTCACAGGTTGAGCACAGAACGACAGAATAGGAACGTTCGCTTCCCTTCATCATGTGCATAGTAGTAATTTCCAATCCAAGACATTACTTTGCCTTCACATCTTCAAATCTTCAATAATTTCGATCACGTTTTAATAGCTTCCTTCGGTCATGCTTAATAGCATCGATCACGTCTCCACAATGAGCTTTAGAAAGAAGAATAACAAGTCAACTGTATCATATCATATAATCTCCACATTCCGCGTTTTCTCTGCAACTTTTGGTTCTCTGGATCCGAAAAGCCTCCATCTTTAACCCTTCTGAACCTCAACTGCATATTCTCCCCGAGATTTGGTCTACTTTTCCGCCTGAATTCTGTTTCCCGGGTATTTCAGAATCTCACTTCCATCATTCAGCTTATCTGGTAAATGGTCATAGGCTCTCATCTCCTCGGCTCAATAGGTATTTGGTCTTCTTTCTTTGCCTTCTCACCCAATTCGAACTTTTAGCTCTTTTCCAAGTTTACCCAATGGATTTGTATTGTTGGTTTATCTTTTGCTTCACCAGACACTGTATTTCTTTTCATGCTGAGACTTGAAGATTCAAAATTTGAACATTTTCTTTCCTGTTACTTTTCCTGTGTATGTATTCTCGGCATCCAAACAAAATTTCTTTGAATGATGTCTTTGCCCTTTGGCGTTTGGATATCTTGCATAGACTGAATTTTGAGTATGTCCATCAGTATCCTGCAAAGTTACTATTTTTATTTCTAAATCACTATTATATTGGTTGTAGAAATGGCTATCTTCAGGCTTTTTATTACAAAATATTGCTAATTATGATTTAAATAATACAGTTGGAGGAAAAATGGCACATTCCAACTCTGGGGAGGACTTCTTGAACAATTTCAAAATTCCAAAGTATGTACTAGTGCCAAAATCAGAGAGTGAAAAAGTACCTGATGTACCCCAGTGTCCAGTTTTAGTGTTTATCAACTCCAGAAGTGGTGGTCAGCTAGGTGGGGATCTTCTTGTAACGTACCGTTCCCTTCTCAATGAAACTCAGGTATTAATATATATTTTTCTTTTCTGTATGGTCAAATGTTGTCAAATTTCTCAATTTAAATTATGGATTGATTATTACTTCAGCGGTTGCATTAAGCGGCTATTTTTATTTCAACTTTTTTTCGAATCTGATCTTGAACTAGCTTATTTGTAGGTTTTTGATTTGGAGGAAGAGACTCCTGATAAGGTGCTGAGCCGAATCTATGCCAATCTTGAAAAACTCAAGCAGAATGGGGATGAAGTTGCTACAAAGATTCAAGAGAAATTGAGAATAATTGTGAGTCAAATTATAATAAACATAAATGGTGTGCTATTTTTATTTTTATTTTTCATGACCTTGCAGGCTGTTGCCCTTTCCTGTTTCTGACATGTACCAAATCCTCTAGGTTGCAGGTGGTGATGGAACTGCTGGTTGGCTTCTTGGAGTTGTTTCTGATCTCAAATTATCTCATTCACCCCCAATAGCAACAGTACCCTTGGGAACTGGAAACAATCTTCCATTTGCATTTGGATGGGTAGGCAATTTCCTGTCCCAGTGGTTTTTATGGTCTAGAATGACCTAAATCATATTTGGATGCCTGGTTGAGTTGTCATTTATGCAAAACCACAATATGCTTTGATATTATGCAGGCAGTCAGTAGTTACAACTAGGATTGCACTCATGTCTTTTTGATTCTTGTACCTTTCAGAGTTCAACTTGTTAATGCACTCTATGGAAGGGCATTTTGCGCCATTTTTATTGTAGACTTAGTTCTCTTCTTAATCTTTTCTTTTTACTCTAAAAAATCTCAGAATTTTTTATTTATTACAAGTAGATGTGCATACTACCAATACATTTCTCAATTTCTTGTTTGAAGACACAATATTTACCAGCAATCCTTAAGTAGTGCTGCCATGTTTGTACTTTACTCAAGTTTAAATGTTCTGAGTGATTTGTAATTCTCATGGCTAAGGTAATAGTGCAGCCATTGATCGCTTGCATCATGCATGACATGCTGTTTGATAATTTATCAGGGGAAGAAGAATCCCGGGACAGATCCTCAATCTGTGAAATCGTTTTTGAATGAAGTAAAGAAAGCCAAGGAAATGAAAATAGACAGGTTTGACAGTCATCATTGTTTCTTTTTACATCCTGATTTTTGTAAATTCGAAGTGCTGTAGATTCACAGTACTGTTTCTAGATGATTCACATCTCATCATTTAAATCATCTCCTTAATTGTTTGCATATAATAGATTTACCTGTCTGCAGATGGAGTTTTGAAGTATGAATTCTTTGATGACTAATTTTATTGAGTCCTTTTTTTCCTTAAGTCTCCTTCATCTTCATTGCAAGTTTTAACCAGTTCTCCTTTTTTAGTAATTGCAAATTCTGATTTTGTTTTTTCTTCCTTATTCTGATATAGCTGGCACCTCCTCATGAGGATGAAGACTCCAAAAGATGGTCCATTGGATCCCATTGCTCCTCTTGAGCTTCCACATTCTTTGCATGCATTTGGCCGAGTCTCTGATACAAACGAGCTGAGCGTGGTAAGTCCTCTCTTATCTGTTTTAGTAGCGAAAAGAACCAGATCCATGGAGTAGCAGGCAGTTAAAATCAGTTACTTTGCAAATTAAGTCAAGCTATCTTTCAGGAGCTGAGCCAGCTTTCTGTTCGTGGTTGATTTGTTTCTGAACAAATCTAATGCAGATAGATTTTAAAATTTAATGGTTTCACTGTTGACCTTAGATGTGTCAAAATTGCATATCACTTGCATATGATTGCAAAAGGGCCTGATTTCTAACTAGAGTCTAATTTTTTATTCTTGCCATGTTCCTTCATCAACCTATATAACCAAATGGAGTTAACCTTCAACTTTTCACTTTTTATGCGCTTTTTCTAAGCACAAATTTCAACCAAAATTATATTGGAGTAATCAAGAAAATGTAATCAACTGATGGAATGATGTTTAAAAGAAGTGTCACTTTTAAATGTTTGGCGTTCCTTTTGTGAAGGCTCAAAGCTCTTCTCTTTCTTGTTGGAGACACGTTTGGTCTGCTGTTTTATACACACAAATTTTTGGGTGCTTTGCAGGAAGGTTACCATACATTTCGTGGGGGGTTTTGGAACTACTTCAGTATGGGTAAGAGTTCTTCCCTTGGAGTCTTGTCAAATATTTTGAGCCTTAATCTGCATAGCTATCTCATTCTTTCTAGAAAATGTCTCCTTTTGCTGAGTCGATTTAAGTCCCACCATTGTCACTTGTTTGTAGTGATATTCAAAATTAGCATCTTATCTTCTTTTTTCCTGTATATAAGCCAAATAAGTGTTGATAATATCTTCCTTTACTTAACTGTGTTTATTGAAATGGACTACATGTTTATGGTTGTAGGGATGGATGCTCAAGTATCATATGCGTTTCATACTGAGCGAAAGCTGCATCCCGAAAAGTTTAAAAACCAGTTGTCAAATCAGGTACATGCTTCTTGAAGAACCATTATGATCCATGGATATCGTGTAGTTAAATCATGATAATTATTTGATATTAAATTACTTAAGAAAATTTATAATAGATAACACAAACTAAAAGGTAGGATGCAAATTAGAAATATTAGTTGGTACTATACGCCATAGGTGTTACACATAGAGCAGCTAACTTTTGCAATGTACATGAACCTCAATAGATGAATTTGTCATGCATTATTAAACTTGATCCTCATACACCATTAGTGCTGATGCTAACATGAACAGCGAGATGAAGGCATTCACAATCCATTAAATAACTGAAAGACCTTAGGGTTCTAATTCTGTTCTTTTCGGAGAAATGAATTCATTAACTTAGTAATTTTGCCTGCAACCCCTCATTTTTCATGAACTATTATAGTGTTAGTCATATACGGTAAATTTTCTGGTGTGGTTAAATCTGTTACAGCATTCATGTCATTCAGTTTAACTGGATCTTGCTCATGTATATTATGATATAGAGAGAAGCACTACTTATTCCTCTGCTCTTTTCTTTAATCCTAAATACAGAGTACTTATGCAAAGATTACCCGTTCACAAGGCTGGTTTTCTTCTTCCCTTTCTCAGTCTTCTTCCCGGTGAGCATCTAGAGATTGCCCTTTCAGCAATGGATTACCTTCTAGCATCTTCTTTACTGAATATGAAATTAACTATATCTCTTGAAATAGGAACATAAACCAATTTGCAAAGTTGATGATCATGAAAAACCACGGTGGTCAATGGGAAGAGCTCCAAATTCCTCCAAGGTACATTGTTGTCTATATTATAACCGAGTTGAGCTTGCTTGATCTTGGATTCATGCCAAGTTCTGTATTTGATCCAGTTGCTAATTAATTTTCCAGTTCCTTTAAGAAAAATTTCCATGCCGCCTATGTCCAACGTCACTTTTCTCTTTAAAAATTTCGCTGCACTACTTGTACTGTGTTCCCTCGTTTTCATTTTGCATGGGTGGTAAACTTCGTTCTCATGAGTCTGTGTTGTGCTCTACTGCAAAAGGGCAACATCTCTTGCACAAGAATTAAATTGATTTAATATTTTGTTTCTCGTCTCTGTGGTACTTGATGCATGATTTTATTTCACAAATAATGTCCAATTATTCTTTATTAACCTCTGCGTTTCAATTTTCAGCATCAAGTCAATTGTGTGCCTCAATTTACCTAGCTTTTCTGGTGGATTTAATCCTTGGGGAATGCCAAGTAGGAGGCGGCATAAAGTTGGTTCACGCATCACTTAGTGAATTGGATCCAATTTTTATTTATTTATTATGTCTAACAAATTCTTTGGTGGATTTGACTTTGCAGGGAGAATTTACTCCTCCACATGTAGACGATGGCCGCATTGAGGTCGTTGGTTTCAGAGATGCATGGCATGGGCTTGTTTTGCTTGCGCCAAAGGGGCATGGGACTCGTCTTACCCAGGTAATAAATATGAAATGGTTTTGTTACATAATTTGCAGCAATGAATCTTGATCAAGCCGAAATTATGCTCATAATTGGCTTATTTTATGCTAATCTTACGGTGATAGGCCCACCGGATCCGCTTTCTGTTTCACAAGGGTGCAATCGATCATACGTACATGAGGATCGATGGCGAACCTTGGAAGCAACCCCTCCCAGTTGATGATGAAACTGTCATGGTGGAAATCTCTCACCTTCGCCAGGTGAACATTCTCGCCAGGCACGGCTGCAGGTCGAAAAGCATTAACAATCCCGTGTCACCAACCAGCCATGAAGCTGATGAAGAGGATTCAGATGAAGAAGCTCATGAATCAGCGGAGTATAGGAAGTTTGGTGCAGCAGACACATTTAAGCTCCCAGAAGAAATTGATATTTCTCAGCTTAGTTAAACCTCTTATTAAGTCATTCCTGTCTGCCCCATCCTAATTCCCTTGTGAACGAGTGAGATTTCTATTGGGATTTCATTGCCATCTTAGCTTAGTACCATTTCCAGCAGTCAACCATGAAAGATCTTTTTATTTCTTTGTGAAGAATTGTTATCCAGCTGTATATTATTGATTTATGTGAATGAATCGAATGCAAATAATTCTACTCAAATTCGTTGGATCCCATCAAGGCCTGGCAGAACAAGGGTACAAGCATTGAAGTAAAAGAAACTTAATGAACCAGGAAGATGAAATCTTTATGATAGAAGGCTCAATCATATGCATACACAGTGCATAAAAATCGTGATTACTTGTATAGTCAAGCTTAGGCAATGGAGGCAAGAGTGATGCTATGGAAGCACTTGATTAGGGTGAGAACGAGAAACTAGCACTTAGCTTTACTGTGGAGAACCCGATTCAAATATTGCAAATCGAGAATTGTAGTTACAAGCTATAATACATTTTTTTTATAAAACAGAAGGTCATAATAAAAAGTAAATATGTAGACATGCGGGAACATAGGCTGTTGCTGGAGCAGCACTGCAAGCAATACACTAACAGCAAACCTACAAGTTGATGGAAAGGTACATGCCTAAGTGTAAAAACTCCAACTCTACCTCAAAGATTTGGGGATCTGCAGCTTCGTGGAGAGTGACCAGCTTTGAAGGAGGCACCACTCCGACTACTCGTGAACATATTGGTAGTCTCCCATTCATTTGGTAACTGCTTCATTGGCCTTCTGACTTTCAACCCTTTCTTCTCTTTTCTTCTTCTCCCTGAAAGCCAAAATCATTGCATTGAAATACTATGGTTACCCATTGGAACACAGTAAGCACAAAAGCTTCTCCGTCCTTAATGAATCATAAGCCAAAACCCATAAATTATACCCCAAGAGGTACAGTCTGCAGATAATCGAACTAAAGCTATGGATTTTAACTTTATAAGGTCTAGGGGATTAACTGGTTAAATATTATAGCTTCAATTGTGGATGTAGTGTGAATTGTGATCAGGTAGAGACAACTAGTACCAGAGCCACAGGTGTATACTTGATTCCAATAGAAGAACCTTCAGACTTAAAAGCTCTATGATTACAGAACTTACCCTGTATGCATGCTAATGTTTACGTATTTGATCCTTGCACTTACGTTCAGAACAGGAGAAGGTTCAAACTATCTATAAAACTTCAGTCTATTTTGAGGATTATTATCATGTCCATCTTATCTATCATATATAATATACTATGAATTCAATAACGGACATCATGCTGAGGGATATGTTACCTGGCCACATATTCCTTTAGAAGTTCTTTTGCCTGAACCAGCTTGGAGAGCAGATTGCGGTACACATCAAGGTCCCGGTCCACACTTCTTTTGTCAATGTTTAAGGCTGCACATAACTGTTGGACAACCAAATTGTAAATGCTCAAACATTGCTCTCTCTCTCTCTCTCTCTCACCAACCGTTAAATATGTATCCAGTTAAAAATTACAAACAACTCTTCAAAAGTCAGCAGAGCCCATTAGGCCCATGAAAAATGTATCTAGTAAGTAAATCTATCGGCCCAAGTTGATCATGCAAGGTAATTCAATCATTACGTAACGGTCATTAACTCAACCAAGCACAAAATGCAGTAATTTTAACATTTGGCTTAACACCTATCATTGAGTTGTAATGTTGATGCATTGGACTGGCAAGTCTAACCTTTTCTAATATTGTTGGTTCAGTTGCATTTGCCAATTCGAGAAGACGAAAGAGCCCAACAGCAAAGAAACGACTGTAGCTAAAACTTCCTTTGCTTGCTGCCCTTTCTGCAATGTCTTTCAATGTCCCCTCAATTTCTCCTTCTCTGGATGGGAACTCAACTAATGAACTGGAAGTTTGTGCCCGAGCCCACTCTTCCAACTTTTGTGCATCAATTCTGTAGTGCTTAGCATGGAAACTTATCTAGTAAAGGTAGAGACTTTTCTCAAATATATAAGAAAGAGATTGATTACATGCAAAAATAAAAATTCAAATGCACATGACACTCTCACTGGAAAAAAAAAATGCAGTAGAAGTTTTGACAGTTAACAGATTAAGAATTGTTTCCTCACAAAAATTACTCTTCTGAAGGGGAAGCATAAATGATTGGTCATGGTCATGGCCAGTATGACATATTTGTAGTGTAAAGAGGTGTAAATTCTTAGACACAGTTTACATTTGGAAAAGCAGAGGAAAAGGAAGAAACCATTTCTGTGGTTGATGAATTAAATTAATTAAATCACCATTTTTATTTTTATATAAAAAAATTATATCTACTTCTTAGATTTTTCAAGATAAAAAAGAAAATGATAGAATACTTAACAAATTAGGATTCCTTTTTTTTTTTTTTTTTTTTCCTCAAGCATCCTATGACCAGTGGTTTTCCCTTTGTTTTTCTGATATCAAAACTGATCCTTCAATGGATGTGTCTCAGATTATTTTATCAACCAATCTTCTGGCATAAACTAGGAAATTCTGATGTAGCATTATGCAGTTTGCATGATTCAGATATCTTCTTAATAGGATTTTCTTGGTTATCACAAAAAGGAATACTTAAATACAATATCACAATCTCAATTAGTAGCTTACATGTTCACTTAGTTTTCATAATTTTGAAACCTCAGATAATGCGATTGTCAGTTTGCCACAGTTTACATACCACATTTCTTTGTTTCGAAATAAAAAGTTATGCAATGGAAAAAAACAGAGAGGAGAAGATCCCACACAAGTGACAAACCTGTATTGCTCTGGGTCCTCATTCAATGCTTTGATGTAAGCTTGGAAGATTGCCTCTCGATCCTCATCGCTGGGGTATCCATCCATGAGTTGATCAAATACAGTGACAAAACCAAGGGCGAACACGGGGTCATAACGGTATGACTTCTTGTACTTAATCAAATGCTGTTGGACAATCAGCTCCTGCAGCACAGTGTTGTAAACACTAGGGATTGGTCGCTTATACGCTTTAAGAAAATTCAACTTTGTGTCAGCTACAGTAGGCGCACCTGCACATCAAGTAAGCAAGCACAAGAAGACCAAGAAAATTATGGAGGATTTAATTATAAACTTCTTGTGGAATAAAAATTAAGAGTCTGTTGAAACAAATTTAACTAATATAAACTCTGATAAAATTCAAGCATATTGGTTCAGGAACCAAAGATGGGTCCTGATGAATATGAACATCTAGCTAGATAATTAGTTCATCAAGGCTCCATTGTTCTTATCCCACATGATCAAGGCAAGATGATTAGAAAAATTATTCCTTTCCATATCAGTAAAATAACTTCCTACTATTAACATATAAGGAAAGGCATAACTTGGAAAAAAAGAAAATATAACAGCTAAATTAGATCGAACTAAAAGCTTAATTTTACTTTAAACGATGTTAATTTAGTAAGCTATAGCAGGCCGAAGAGGTAAAAAAGCAGAAATGAATGGAAAATTCACTATTTCTACACAAAATTATTTAAAATTAAGGTCCAGTCTAGTTCCTGATAAAATGTAGCAACGTTAAAAGATAGCAATTTAATGGCATCAAACAAAGCTACGAAGCAAAACCCACCTGACATGCAATGAATCAACATACGAGAACTCGAACTCGATGCTCGAACACCACCATTATTGCAGGAAAAGCTCGTACGGAGCCGGAGACCTTCGGAGTTGTAAGCCAAATTCCAAGTAGAAGAGATTACCGATTTTCTATCAGAACATTGCCTCAGGGCCGAGAAAGAGAGAGAAGCAACGGCAGCCATTTTTGGAAGAGAGAATATTTAGAGTTGGAAATTTTCCGGGAAAATTTTGAGCATAGTGGAGAGGAAGAGGGAATTTGGTGGGTTTTAGGATTTTAATTTATAAAATAATTTTCGGGAAAGAGTGTGAGAGAGATAGAGGTCCCCGAAAAGGCTTATCCAAGTATTGTGATCCAGTAGTTTTTCGACAAGTGGTATGTGTTTCGTGTTGTGGTATCTGAAAGAGAGACTTGGTGATGGGTCGGACTGAATTGGACCGGGCCGCCTGATTTTTTACTGGATAGTCAGTTTATTTTGTTTCTTCTCTTTTTGATTGAGGCCATGGAAAGCGATAGTCGTTTTGATTTAGAGTATGTGCCGTCTAAATTTAGTTTGACGCCTATAGCCATGATTGTCGACATTCAAATGTTAATCATTGGTTGCGGGGAGATTAATTTGAAAGGGGGTGAAAATAGTGTAACTCCAATTAAAATAATATCTAACATCATTAATCAATATTGTCAAAATTATAGATGTGCAAAAGTCGTTTTGATTTAGAGTATGTCTAATTCGGTATGGTTTTGATTCGATTTATTCTCAAAATAGTAGTATAATCAATTCATTTTGATGATGAATTTGGTTTGATTTGGTTTAGTTTGTTTTGATTTCCCTTCATTCATGATTAAGAAATAATATATTCTTTTACTTAAATCAAAGAAAAATTCATATCATAAATTGAAAAAATAGTTGAGAAAACTTCTTAAGGTAGAATATGTAGAGATAGATATAGAGTACAACATCAATGATTAACATCAATGTGTTGGAAGATTCATAACAGTCAATGGTGATAACCAATAAGAAACGCACATTATAAAAAAAAAAAAAAACATACAAACATAAAAAATGAAACTAAAGATGAAAGCGAAATTCAACTCTAAAGAAAGAAGAAAAGGAGAAGGGCAAGTTGCAAGGATTGTTAGGTGTCAATCTTATCCAGTTGTAGAGTTAAACGTGTACAGGCTAAACATCGACTCATGTGGAAATATGCCTTCTCTGCCTCCAATGTCGATGGAAGCAACGTGCTCTGCATTGTTTTTTAGTTTTCTGTCTGTGACTGTGATACTATCTTCTTAAACAAAACAGGAAAAAGATGAGAAGAAAAGCTCAGGACACCCCAAGATCATAATGGCTTTGAGTGACTTGATTTTGCCAAGTGGCAAACCCCAACAAAGGCTTTTCTTTTTTTTTTTCCTTCTTTTTTTTTCTAAAGGAGATATTACTTGATCTTTAGCAAACCAGGAAAGGAAATTCTAAATCTTTCTTTTCCAGCTATGCTGCTGCCCTGCTGCTTCTGTATCTATAAATGGAAGCTGGCTTCCAAGTTGTAGCCATATATTTCATTCTTAATTTGAGTGCATAACACTCCAAGTGCAGGGCTCACAAATCACCTACAATGATGCAAGGAACTAGTGGCCAAGCTACTGCTTCTGCTTCTGCTCCTAAAGGCAACTATTCTGTCTCATCTTCTACTAGGCCAACTATAGCAGAAATTTATGGTGGTCTTACACCAAAAGTACTTTTCAATAAAGCTACTGCAAACAACAGCACTACTACTAGTGATCAAACTCATCAAAGGCTTAAACAGCTGCAGGCAGAAGAATCGCTTCGCACTGTCATGTACTTGAGCTGCTGGGGTCCTAACACATGATGAGTCATAGCAGGCACTCTAATATAAAAGTATCCTAGATTAATTAGTCTCTCTCCAAGAGGACTTAAGTTGTTAATTTCTTCTATCTTTAGTTTTAAACTCATGAAGAGCTGTGCTGTAAAATTAACTCAGGACTGTTTTTCATATGAATCATGCACAATATTTTGTACCTGTCAAGAAGAAAATTAACTGCAGAAGTAAGCATTTATTTTATTAGATCATCAAGCAGTGATGTGTGGCTCTACAGCCCAAGAAGCGGGCTAGCTTTTTCCATTACAAAACTCACAACTCTCTTTTGAAGGAAGAAAAGCTGCATATAGTATAACAAGGAGGAGATTACATCATGCACAGTACACGTATCACATCGGCATGATTGTAGTTAGGTTCATAAGTATATAGATATCGTATCGAAAAACGGCATGGCTAATTAGGGCCCCAACAAATTAGATTCATGACTTTCTCAACCTTTTCGGCGTTCCTTAAGCACATCTGTCTCTCTTCCACTTCAATCTTCTTCTTCTTCATGGCCTCATAGGTGGTACAAGGAAACCTTATTTCAGAAGGCTTGTGCAGATCAGATTCTGGTTTGGATTTTTCTTGATGGCAAGGCATGAGTGTAGTTATCATGGTGATGCCTTTTTAGTTTCTAGAGCACTGCTAACTGCTTGGGTTTTTTTTTTCTTTTTTCTTTTTTCTTTTTAAGTAAACAAATCTTTATTATTATTATTATTATTTTTAAATAGTCTATACTTGCAGCATCTGATTTTTACAAATTTTGTTAACTTAGGGCTCGTTTGGGAGTGCTTCTTTCCGAAGTGCTTATGCTAGTAGCGCTTATGCCAGTAGCGCTTATGACTTAAGCGCTTCTACAAAGAAGCAGTTTGTCGTTTGGATGTCACATTTAAAAGTGCTTTTATACTACATAAAAGCGTTTTTGATATTTTGTTGAGTGTTTGGTTGACACAATAAAAGCACTTTTAAAATTACTTTAAAAAAATTTAAAGAATCCCAAAAATATTATAATAAACATAGGAAATAAAAATTTACAGGATCCCAAAATAAAAACATAACTTAAAAAAGTATGAACTTCACCAAGTATAATTTTTAATCATTCTTTGAAACTAAAAAAGGAATTAACCAGACATAAGAAGATTTGCAATTCTCTCACGTTCGTCAGCCATCTCACGCCCATGTGTTAGATTTTGTTCTTCAACCATCTCTTCCCCTATAGTAACTCCCACCCCACCGGAGGGAAGTAGCTCATCATCATCATCGTACGGTTGGAATTCTTGATCTGTCATTGAATGACATCTTATAAAGTTGTGAAGAGCCATTGAAGCAACAACCATTTGTATTTGTTTTTCCATAGGAAAGTTATGCATTTCTCGTATCATTCTCCAACGATTTTTCCAAACACCAAAAGTTCTTTCGATTGTGCATCTTAGAGAAGAATGCCTATGGTTAAATATTTCTTTCTTCCCTCTTGGTTGACTTCCACGTCGAAAATCAGGAAGATGATATCGCTCACCCTTATTATTAGACATTACTCTATTAAAAACATTGTACAATGAACACAAATTAAATACTTTCTATGCAACCATTATTTTTTTGTCGAAAGAGAAAAACTGTCAAACTTAAAAGACAACATCTAATTTCCTTGCAGTTAACCACTTCACACACTGAGATGAAATTAATTGCAGAGTACCAATACCACGTATTTTGCATTTATTTGCATATATTATATCATTAGCAATATATTATATCATTAGCAACCCTTCCCAGTATTTTAATCTCTCACAAAGCCATATATGTTTTCCATTAATGCATCTGTCTTCAAAATTTTCATTCAACTTCAATCAAAATATATGGAAAGTATATGTGCTAGGATTTGAAAGTAGTGAGCAAGGGAGTGACTGAGGCAACAAACTGACCATAAATTTAAGTAAAAGGGAAAACACCATACGAGCATTTTCTAGTGCTAATTCAGAAACATTTTGTACATCTGTCTGTTTTTACTATAATGAAAATTCTGTTCATTGTAGCACTAAGATTGGACTGCATGTTTAAGCAAGAATTCACATAATCAACAATCTGAAAATGCAATTAAGCATAGGAAAAATAACTCAGTTTGAAAACACTGAATGGGAAATTGGTGAACTATCTTAACTCTTTCTAGTTTTGAACTCAATTTTGAACCACCTTAAAATGATAAACGATATTGAACCACCAAAGCAGTTTGGATACACAAGTATGAAAGGAAACATAATCTTTGTAGTTTCTTCAATCAGATCAACACAATAATACAGAGACAAATAGCAAAAGTAAAACTTCCTTTTGCATGCATCCATCCAAGAGGACAAAACGGTGACCAAATCAAAGACAAATAGCAAAAGAAAATTAAATATGAGATATGCACCTGGTAGAGAAGGAAAACGAAAAATAATTTTTGGAAAATCAAACTATCAATCACAAGCTAATGGTCAACGAAAAATTCAGGAACTTTTCAAATTCAATTGCTGGGATTTATGAGAACACACAGAAAAGCCAATAAATTTGGAAACAACAAGAACCAACAAAATAGAAACATGAGATTTAAGCAAGACAAGTTAACAAGAATCGATGATTACCTCTCTTTCAGAATAAGCAGAAATATGCCAGATGAAAAGTCCACTAGGATTTGGAATTCCCCTGCAATATGAAGTCCAAAAAATCTAAAGAGTTGGTGTGTGCTGTGACTTCGTGGATGTGAAGGTAGAAGAAGAAGAAGGGTGTTGCTGAAGGGTGCTAAGGCTGAAGCTTTGCTGCCGACCAGAGCAAATTGTGTGAGAGATAGAAGATGGGTGATAGGTTTTGGCGTCTGATAGGTTTTGGAGTTTGGGCTTTTCGCGGGTAATTTTGGTTTTAATAGGAGAGAAAAAGAGAAAAAAGAAAGAAAGAAAGAAAGGGTGTTTTGGCATTTTAAAAAATTAAATATGGGTATTTTCGGCATTTTAAAAGTTTCATGATTATGTGTCTCTTGATTGGAGTAATGGCTACTAGCTTTTAGAGTTCAAAAGTAGTGAAGATAGATGAGTTTTGTCAAAAATATGGGATCATCAAGTGGTAATTCAGGGTCTAATTAATTCGTTTTCGTGCTAAATTATGTAGGGGACGATGACGATTGATTCTAACAGCAAAAAGAGTGATTTCATCACCGCAGCTTGAGTAGCCTCTCGTATAGGACTAAAGCAGTCATTTGAAAATTGAAAATGAGCAATATTTGGAAAAAGAAATAGATGAATGATCAAAATATCCCTTCCAAAAGTTGCTCAAAAAATTCCATATTCAAAAAAGTGTAGAACAAAAACAAGTTGGTACGAGCATGACACAAATTTGATAACATGAAACACGAATGTAGCTAGTAGCACGAAATGGATCGTACGTATCAGGAGACAAAAATACACCCTCATCATCCTTCAGTTTTGAAGGGAAGCAAATTAATAAAGACACAGAGCAGCAGGGAAGGGATGAATGGGTGAAAAGCATGTACAAAAGGAGACAAATAGCTGAGATCACAATAATAGTGCTAGCTCCTTCTTCCGTCGCTTCATCAAAAAACAAGATGCAAAACCTCAGGTTTTCTCACAGAAAACCACTGCATAATTTGTCTTATATGCAATAATAATCTACAAGGGACAAATGCAGCTTCCGGATTTCCACAAATCTCAAAACCACTTTGTCTCTTTTTTTGCTTTATGTGTGTATATATATATTATACATTCAGTGTTAGGGTCCAAAACATAGTCCTCCAAACCCAAGAAACCCAAAAAAAAAAAAAAACACCCCAGAAACAGAAAAAAGCAGAGTGCTCTGTTGAATTAACTGAAGATGTGTGCAACAAGAGGAGCTTGGATCGCGGCGGTTAGTGTTGGAGCTGTCGAGGCTTTGAAAGATCAAGGCTTCTGCAGATGGAGTTACACCATGAGGTCTTTGAACCAGCATGCCAAGAACAATATGAGATCTTTCTTAGAAGCCAAGGAACTCTCGTCTTCTTCTTCTGCTATGGTTTTGAACAAAATGAATTCTGAAGAGAAGAACCAAGCTGAGGATTCTCTAAGAAAAGTCATGTACTTGGGCTGTTGGGTCCCTTATTGAAATCCCTCCAATATTATAGGTAGTTGGGGATGTAAACTGAGTTGAAGCTGTATATACATGATTTGAATGTATATTTTCCCAACCCTACAACAAGAAAATCACAGATTTTGCTTTTTATCAATGAACATGAACATTGGATCTCTTAATACTAGTTTTTGGATCTAAAGGTGATATTAATTAGCTTACTGTATCAGTACTTATTTCACATTCTAATTCAATTAACGTTGGTTCTATTTTTCAGTCAAACAACTAATCAGTTGAAATTATCACAAAACCAAAAACAAAGAACCAACTAGTTGAAGTTTATATCAGTTAGGTGCAACAAGAACACAAGGTTATCTCTTCCTATTGATCATCGTTGACAAATTTCAAGTACAAAAGTAATGTAAAAATCCAAAGGGTTCATTTAGATCAAATCTTATATCGTTACGTTTTTCAAATATAAAACAAACACACAATAGACATGTCGATATTCCATCTTATCAATCATTTAATTCATCAACTATATACGACACTTTTATCACAAACTAACAAACTAACTCTTAACTAAGTGATATTTCATTTACAACTTTTATTTAGTATGTTGTGTTTCTTCTTCATCATATACCAATTGATATTCAATCGACATACATCCACGTGTGACAATCATGCGAACCCTAACATGATCACTTCTCCAACAAGAGTGATGGAAATTTAGAGGAAACATTCTAGTTTTTGGGGGGCAGCAGATGTTAGGGACACTCGTCCGTCCATACACATGAGAATCACGTGAGCTTCACGTAATTGTTGAAGGAAGTTGAGGTTTCATTCCAAAATCAATTGGCAATAGGGAAATAGTCCAATTTCACGTAATTTCTCAACTATCCAATGTAAGATATAATCATGTGAGCTTCACATAATTATTGAAGGAAGTTGAAGTTTCACTCCAAAATCAACACTTCACACAATTTCTCAACTATCTGATCACCCTCACATTTTCACAACCACATCTGCAATTTGCACGTAAACAAGTAAACTACTGGTTTCACTCCCAACGCTACTACTAGCCCACAGACCAAAATAAAGTGACAAGAGACAAGAGACTCTGTTTCTGTCTTTTGGCCCACACTAAATCAAACAAGCAAACAAATGGTTTCACTCACTTCCATACTGCCGGCCTAAATACAATAATTTAAATCAAAACCATGTTCCCATGAGGCAACAAAACTCCGTGCTTATCCAAACTCCAAAATCTTAAATTCCCCCTTTTACCCCTGTATAGTACATCATAACCCCCAGCATCTGCATGTACAAAACAGTAATAACCCCAAATATAGTGTAACATACACATACCTTACCAAAAGAAACAGAAGAAAACAAAACCAGCTCTGGATTTTTGCCACAAGCCCACCTTTTTAAAAAAATTCCCCTATATAAAGAGCACCTCAAGATCTTCTCCATCAATACACTCAAACATTCACATTCACAACTGAGAAGTTCACAGCATCAAAGAGAGATCAGTAAAGAAGAGAGTCACCACTCTTAATTAGCGATGAGCAATACCATCACGTTTTTTGTATTTTTGTTCACCACTCTTAATTAGCGATGAGCAATACCATCACGTTTTTTGTATTTTTGTTCACCACTCTTAATTAGCGATGAGCAATACCATCACGTTTTTTGTATTTTTGTTCACCACTCTTAATTAGCGATGAGCAATACCATCACGTTTTTTGTATTTTTGTTCACCACTCTTAATTAGCGATGAGCAATACCATCACGTTTTTTGTATTTTTGTTCACCACTCTTAATTAGTGATGAGCAATACCATCACGTTAATTATTGTGCAAGAAATTCATGTAATTGTCGTGGAGGAAATTCATGTAATATGTAGATTAAATCATACTCATCAAATGACAATTAACCTAATTATAATGCTCACTATTTCTTTAATGACATGTCAACACATAATAGACTCACGCCTATAATTAGCCGAAGCAAATAGAGAGAAGGAAAGAAACTATGATGTTTGTTTTTCTGCCCACGGTCCACACCAAACCAAGTAAACAAATAGTTTCACTCCTATATTGTGTTTGAAATAGATGCGCAAGGGGCAGTAGACAGAATCAATTCTAACAAAGAGTGTTTTTGAAGCAGAAGGGAACTTGGTGGAAGATATTAAGGAGATGCGGTTGTGGTTTAGATCTTTTTCATGTGAATGGCAGTGATGAGATGGTAATGTAGTTGCTCCTGAGCTAGCCCAATATGCTATTAGGAACACAAACATGGATTGAGGAGAAGCCTCCTTGTTTGAGTTCTTTGCTTGCTGCAGATTTAAAAGCTATTGGTTGATTTATGTATTCGATGTCAAGTGGGAGGCCTTTTTTTTCCTTTGGTGGATTTTCCTCCTTTTTGGGCATTTTTTAGGCCAAAGATTTTTTTACAAAGGCCCAAATTGTTGACATGAGTTAACCTACTAAATCAAGGAGATTTATTTCCTCCTTGTTTTATATAGTTGACACATCCTTGTATAATTAGGAGATATTCTCATAATTAATTTCTGTATCTATTTTCTTGTAAAGTACCCTTGTAAAATCTTATATATACCTTATTATGGAGAAGAACACAATTAACCTAAAGTATTCAAACCATATTCATATTTTAGCATGATATTAAAGCAATTGATCATAGGTTGTCTTTAGGCCCTCAAATCATACCCTCAAATTCAAACCGAAACCCTAAATCAAATTCCTTACCTCTTAAATCAAATCCTCTTATCAAATACCTTAAATCAAAATCCAAAAATCAAATTCATACATCAAATTCCTCAAATCAAAATCCTCAAATTCGCAAATTCTCAAATAAACTCCTTAACCACAAACACACACTCATATTAAATCTTACTTTTGCTACAATGCCAGGACCTCATACGATTCTCTCCCTCCTTGCAAACTCACAGAAGTATGCGGTCAATCCTACTGAGCTTCACGTAATTGTTGAAGGAAGTTGAGGTTCCATTCCAAATTTAATTGGCAATGGGGGAAGTAGTCCAACGTCATTCAATTTCTCAACTATCCAATGTGATATATAATAATGTGAGCTTCATGTAATTATTGAAGGAAGTTGAGGTTCCACTCCAAAATCAATTGATAATGGGGAAGTAGTCAAACTTCATGCAATTTATCAACTATCCAATATGAGACATTTTCAAGCTCACATCTTCACAACTACAAACAAGTAAACAACTGGTTTCACTCCCAGACGCTACTACTAGCCCACATACCAAAATAAAGTGACCAGAGACCCTGTTTCTGTCTTTTGGTCCACACTCAAAATCAAACAAGCAAACAAATGGTTTCACTCCCATACTGCGGGCCTAAATACAATAATTTAAATCAAAACCATGTGCCCTTGAGGCAACAAAACTCTGTGCTCATCCAAACTCCAAAATCATAAATTCCACTTTTACCCCTGCCTACTGCATCATATCCCTGCATCTGCATGTACAAAACAGTAATATCCCCATATATAGTGTAAACATCCACATGCCTTACCAAAAGAAACAGGAGAAAACAAAACCAGCTCTGGTTTTTGCCACAAGCCCACCTTTTCTTAAAAAAATCCCCTATATAAAAAGCACCTCAAGATCATCTTCTCCATCAATACACTCAAACATTCACATTCACAACTGAGAAGTTGAAAGCATCAAAGAGAGGTCAGTAAGGAAGAGAAAAGAAATCATAATCGTGATGAGTTCATCAAGTGCAAGCAAGGCTATTGTGGCAGCAAGTGTTGGAGTTGTGGAGGCATTGAAGGACCAAGGGATATGCAGATGGAACTCTGCTTTAAGATCTGTGCACCAGCAAGCCAAAACCCAACTCAGGTCATTTTCTCAGGCCAACAAGCTTTCATCTCCTTCTGCTTCAGCTGCTTTCAGTAAAGTCAGAGATGAGAAGTTGAAGAAATCAGAGGAGTCTTTGAGGACAGTCATGTACTTGAGCTGCTGGGGTCCCAACTAATTCAATCAGCACAGAAACAGGAGCAAAAAGATCACATTTCTGTTGAGGCTTTGAAAGATCAAGGCTTCTGCAGATGGAGGTGCACCACCATGAGGTCTGTGCACCAGCATGCCAAGAACAATATGAGATCTTTCTTACAAACCAAGGAGCTCTCTTCTTCATCTTCATCTTCATCTTCTGCTGCTATGGTTTTGAACAAAATGAATTCCGAAGAGATGAATCAATCAAGCTGAGAATTCTCTAAGAAAAGTCATGTACTTGAGCTGTTGGGGTCTTTATTGACACAAATTGGAGCTCATGGTGAAGTCCCTCAAGATTTGAAGATTTTTGAGACTGAATTGAAGCTGTACACATTATTTGAATGTAAATTTTCCCAATCAACCAAAAAAACAAGAAAATCTATGTTCTTTGGTTTTTATCAATTAACTTTGGATCTATTAATTAGACAATTCTCGACCAGGTTAACCTTAGCTTACTTATTTGGAATTCTAATTCAATACATGTTGGTTTTATTAATGGTTCCTCCTTCAAATAGAGACGCTTTAGGTTCTATTTTTCAGTCAATCAACTAACCAGATGAGATTATCACAAAACAAAACACAGAGAACAAACGAGTTGAAATTTATCAGTTGGGGGCAACAAGAACACAAAAGGTTATCTCATCCTATTGATCATTGTTGGCAAAATAAAAAGGCAGACGGTTCATTTCGATCAACCAAAACTTTAAAAATTAACTCTTAATATAGTGATATCTCACTTAGAATGAAGAAAGAGAATCCTCATTAACTTTACAGAGGGTTATGAAGTGTTTAACAAAAGGCGTTGTCATTTGGTCAAGGTCAACAGAGTCTTGTTCATCGGAAAAGGACCCGAGTCTTGTTAAGTGGAAAAGAATCTGACTTACAGATTAATTGTTCCAATTTCGATTGTTAAGTGGAAAAGGATTTGACTTACTGACTAATTGTTCCAATTTCGAACTTCTATGATACCGTTGAGTCTTGTTAAGTGAAAAAGGATTTGTAAGTACAAACTAATTGTTCCAATTTTGAACTTCTATGATACCACTGAGTCTTCTATGATACGCTGAGTCTTGTTAAGTGAAAAAGGATTTGACTTACAAACTAATTGTTCGAATTTCGAACTTCTATGATACCGTTGACAATGTGTGTAGGTGAACACCTCCCTCCGGCAATATCACTTGTATAAAAAGAGTGCTGCTAAACGAACCCTAAAATTAACTGGGTACACCCTACGATCTAAGTACACCCTAATGTTTAAATAAAAATGTAAAATTAACTAAGTACACCCTATTTAACTACCAAAAATACCCATGGTACACCCTCTTTAATTTTTAATCTTTTAAAGTATTTAAAATAAACAAATAAAGTAAAATAATAATAAAATAATAATTTAACAAAACTCTCTCTCTCTCTCTCCTGCTTCTTCTTCTTCTTCTTCTTCTTTTATCTCTCTCCTGTGCGACCACCACCACCTGGTTTGTGTTATTGATTGTTTAAGTTTTATGCATACAAAAATCAACTGGGATCAGTACATTTCTCCTGGATTCCGAGTTGTATGTTAAAAATTAAGTCAATTTGTTTGAAGGCATGGGTTCAAAAGCTCAAGCAGTAAAACAAAGATTTTAATTCTTAATTAAATATATTGTCTTCAATCTTTCGAGAGAGGTGTGGGTTTTCAATATAATTTAGGGAGATTTGGTAGTTTGGGAATTTGGGGACAGCATATCTCAACTCATCTCAGAGTGGGGTGGGTCGGGAAGGAGAGAGAGCTTTTTTTCTTTTTTTTTCTCTTTTATTTTATTTTATGGTTTTAAATACTTAAAAAAAATTAAAATTAAAGAGTTGACCATAGTTATAACAATGGACATGCGTCAAGTCTTAAGGATGGTGTATATATTGGGGTACACAATTCAATATATCCTTTTTGGTCATTTTATATTAGTGTAAATTAGTAATTCAATAAATAGTTTGATAGTATGGTGTACTCAGTTAATTTTAGGGTTCGTTTAGCAGCACTCGTATAAAAAAGGCCTTAATGATGTGTTCAAATCCGGCTCATAACTTGTGCAAGCTGGGCCATAGCATAGGCCCCAAATATTTGGGGCTCCAATTTTTTTTTCTAGCCCACTTCTAAAAGAAACCCAAAAATTATTTATGTACACTTCAATTTTTAAAAATAAACCCTTTATTCCTTTTGACAATCAGACCAAAGAAAGGAAAATAGGGGGACTTTTGACTAAAGAAAACGGGACCCCTGTTTTCAATTTTCTAACCCAACAAATTTTTTTACCTATTTGTTTTTAACATGTTTCAGATTTTTTTTTCTTGGTTTGTTCTTCCTTTTTCTGGTTCTCTCTCTCTCTCTCTCTCTCCAGAATCTGTCTTTTGAATTTTTATTCTTCAAATCAACCAAAACGTCTTTTGAACTTTTAATCTTCAAATCAACCAAAACTTTGTGATTCAATTGGACCAAAGCTTTCTAAGTTGGATGTTTTATGCAAGCTTTGGAATTTGAAGGCATGATTATAAGAAACTTATAAATCAGGTGAATTCCTAATTTTTTTAATTTTTTTTTCTCTAATGTGAATGAATTTTGTACTTTAAATTATGACTTTTAGATTTACCCATAAATTTTCCCCTTAAAAATCCACCATGAATGAGAAAATAATGTTGTTTTGTTCATAACATTGTCATTAACCCTTTTTTCTTCTTTGAGAATATCATTACATTTTTCACCTTTCATTCTTCTTTATCATATACTAATTGATTCTCAACCGATGTACATCCACCTGTGACAATCATGTGACTGTTCTGTCGTTTGGCCCACACTCCAAATTAAACAAGCAAACAAAATGGTTTCACTCCCACACCACACCGCGGGCTAAAATACAATAATTCAAATCAAAACCATGTACCCATGACAATGAGGAAGCAAAACGTTGTGCTTATCTGAATATCCCAAGCCATCTGCACGTACACAACAGTGATATCCCAATCCACACATACCTCTGGATAAGAAACAGAAGAAAACAAAACCAGCTCTGTTCACCTTTGCCCTTTTTCTAATCCCCTATATAATGAGAGTACCTCATTATCATCTCTTCTCCATCAATAATACACTCAAACATTCACATTCACAGCTGAGGAGTTCAAAAGATTTAAGAGAGAAATAGTAGAGAAGAGGAAAGAAATCATAATCATGATGTCAAGTACAAGTGTTGAAGTTGTGGAGGCATTGAAGGACCAAGGGATATGCAGATGGAAGTCTGCTCTAAGATCTGTGCACCAACAAACCAAAACCCAACTCAGGTCATTTTCTCAGCTCTCATCTTCTTCTGCTTCAGCTGCTTTCAGTACAGCCAGAGATGAAAAGCTGAAGAAATCAGAGGAGTCTTTGAGGACAGTCATGTACTTGAGCTGCTGGGGTCCCAACTAATTCAATCAGCACAGAGACAAAGAGCAAAAAGATCAGATTTTTGTGCAAGCGGTTGCTGAAATGGAGCTTGGGCATATGAACACAAAGATGACACAACCCATGAAAGGGCTCCTTGAGTTTTATATATATCAAATGATCAAGATATATAAACTTGTTGGGTTACATACTACTGTCCAACGCAATCGTTGTAAATGGCAGACAATTCATGCATGTCTGCTTGCTTGCTTGCTTGGGGCAAGTTGATGTAAATTATGTTATGTTATGACAATTACCATATAAAGCAAAAGCATACATATTTCTGAGCAATTGATGCCTTGATCATTCTTTTCGCGTTTTTCTTTTTGCTTTTTCTTATTAATCCATTATTTACTTCGTTTTAACTGAAGGATTTATCATAATTGAGTAAAATCCGTTGTCTTGAATGGTTTCTTTCTCAAAGAAATGCTAGTAAGCTACAAGCCCAACACATCCATGGTTTTGCCCACATTTTATGGGTTTCTTTCCTCCTACCTTCATCCTCTGCTTTCGTTTCAAGTAAGCTCAGCTGCTGGGGTCCCGATTGATTATTAATTCAGCCTTGTTTATTAGATCCCCTGAATTCTCTATGATATATACAATTGATTATTCTATGCACCAAAAACTTGAACATTAATCAAGCTACTTAGTTTAAAAAGTTTTTATGCTAACACACATTTTATATCAAATTGAGTGTTGATGGTGCTTTCAGAAATGGTGGGAGGTACCTTTTTTTTTGTATTTTTGCTCACCACTCTTAATTAGCGGTGAGCAATACCATCACGTTAATTATCGTGGAGGAAATTCATGTAATATGTAGATTAGATCATACTCATCAAACGACACTATGATGTTTGTTTTTCCCCCACGGTCCACACCAAACCAAATAAACAAATAGTTTCACTCTTACACTGCGGGCATAAATACATATAAGTTCGCACATAATTTTGGGTTTCAAGACATTGTGTTGGAAATAGACGCGCAAGGGGCAGTAGATAGAATCAATTCTGACAAAGAGTGTTTTGAAGTAAAAGGGAACTTGGTGGAAGATATTAAGAAGATGCGGTTGTGGTTTAGATCTTTCTCGTGTGAATGGCAATGACGGGACGGTAATGTAGTTGCTCATGAGCTAGCCCAATATGCTATTAGGAACACTGGTTTTTATACATGAAGTGAGGAGAGGAGGAGCCTCCTTGATTGAGTTCTTTGCTTGCTGCAGATTTAAAAGCTACTTGTTGATTTATGTATTCGATGTCAACTGGGAGGCCCTTTTTTTCCTTTTGGCGAATTTTCCTCTTCTTGGGAGTTTTTTACGCCAAAGATTTCTTTACAGAGCCCTTTCCTTCTTTTCGTTGTATTATGTTGATTGGTTATTGAATGAAGTACAGTTATCTCAATATAATAAAAAAAGGAAAAAAAAGAAAGCAAAGCAAAACCATGTGCCCACGTGGCAGCAAAATGTTTTGCTTATCAAAATTCTGAAATCCCACTTCTACCCATGTTTAATTGATCATTTCCACTGCATCTGGATGTCCAGTTGAGTAATATCTGAGCTCATAGTGCATCATCCACAACAAGGTCCAAATGAAACAAAAGCCATTGGCTTTTCTATCCCAAAGGAAAAAGACCCATTTGCTTTCACTGAGGAAACCGCCTCTAGTTTTTGGGGACAGACAAAAAAGCACACCGTTTCTAATCCCCTATATAAAGAAGCACTCTCTGCTCCTCCTTCATCAAACACTTACACATTCACATACCAACTGAAGAGTTCAAAAAAATCAAAGACAGAAAAATCTAGTAGAGAAGAGAAGAGAAGAGAAGAGAAATCATAATCATGATGAGTTCATCAAGTGCAAGCAAGGCTATTGTGGCAGCAAGTGTTGGAGTTGTGGAGGCACTGAAGGACCAAGGGATCTGCAGATGGAACTCTGCTTTAAGATCTGTGCACCAACAAGCCAAAACCCAACTCAGGTCATTTTCTCATGCCAACAACAAGCTCTCATCTTCTTCTGCCTCAGCTGCATTGGGTAAAGTCAGAGATGAAAAGCTGAAGAAATCAGAGGAGTCTTTGAGGACAGTCATGTACTTGAGCTGCTGGGGTCCCAACTAATTCAATCAGCACAAAAACAAGAGCAAAAAGATCACATTTTTGTGCAAGCGGTTGCTGCAATGGAGCTTGAGCATGAACGAGGGATGACACAACCCATGAAGAGCTCCACCAAATGAGGACATAGTTACATATTGACAATCATTTGTGCTTGTAAATGTCAGACAATTCATGTCTGCTTGGGGCAAATTGATGTAAATTATGTCATGTTAAGACAATTACCATAAAAAACATATATGTTTCTGAGAATTGCTGCCTTGATCATTATTTTGGTCTCTGGTTTTTTGTGTATATATTTTGCCCATTGTTTATTTTGTCATGAGTGGAAGATTTATCAACACTACAGGTCTGAGTTGAATTTGTTTAATTTCAAAGCAGAAGATTTGAAGAAGGAAACGTTTTATGGAATTTGAAGTTGAAATGTTGAGCCATGATCATCTACACTGTAAATTTCCTCACACAAATTAGTGCTACGATGGATTGATTGACAGAATTGCACTACTCCCACTTTCAGATTAAGCCAAGTTTGTATCTAATCTATGACCATATCATTTGGAATCTCCTTCTTTAATCTGAAAGAGTTATTCATTAATTCGAAGGATTAGAAACATCCCAATCTGAAACTAGGACAGAAGATTAGCCATGATGGCTCAGCCAATACATCTCATGCTCTATTGGAAAGGAAAATATCCTACATTCCTGTCAATAGCTAATGAGTCAAATCAGGTAAGTAGTATCCTATTGGAAATATGAATTTAGAATATTATAATATCAATATAGTAATGGATTTCCAAACCCAAGTATTTTCACCAGTAGTTTCCAAGAAGCATTCCTTCTAAAATATTTCTTAACTCAAACCAATTGGACTGTCTCCAAACCCAAAAAAGAAGAAGATAATTTCCACTAGAAAACAAACAAAAAGAAGTGGTCTTTCCTCCCCAAAAAGAGAAAAAGATAATTTCCACTAGAAAACAAACAAAAAGAAGTGGTCTTTCCTCCCATACCTGAGGCTTAAATGGATTTTATAAAGGAAAACCGTGTGCTTTGGTCCTACCCAACCCAATTTTGTCTCCGTCAATGAATGTTACAAATAGTTGACAGAAAAAAAATGAATGTGACAAATAGCCCAATCTTGACTCACCGTTAAGGAAAAACCACTGGCTACCCCCAGCAAAAACCTCAATAGCCAGAGCTAGCCCATGGTTTTTTTTTTTTTTTTTGTCCCACATTTTATGTGCTTAGTTTTAGCGTCACTCACACTCCATCCATATAAAAGCAACACCAACTCCCCATTTACTTCATCAAAATTCAAACACTTCGAAACATCAGTTTTACTTCCCATCAAGTTTAAGAGTGTTCTTATTAAGAGTTTACAGAAGAAGATATCAATATGAGCAGTTCATCATCAACAGCAGTAAGGAGAGGTTGGGTGGTGGCAGCAAGTGTTGGAGTTGTGGAGGCCTTGAAAGACCAAGGGATCTGCAGGTGGAATTATACTATGAGATTAATGCAGCAGCATGCAAAGAGCCAACTTGGGTCTTTTTCTCAGGCTAACAAGCTCTCTTCCGCATCCTCTGCTCTGGTTTCAAGCAAGCTTAGAGATGAGAAGGTGAAGCAGTCTGAAGAGTCTCTCAGGAAAGTCATGTACCTCAGCTGCTGGGGACCCAATTGATTTCAGCAACTATATAATTTGTAGCTGAAGAAGATGATCAATACAATTTGGCACTGAAGGCAGGCTTGGATTACAAATTTTCAAGTTTTGAGGCATGGCATGATGATAGCTGGAAACATGCGGTTAAGCTGACCATGGTTGGTGTAGGCTGTGCAGCCTGAAGAAATTTTGTTTATTTACAAAATTATTGTAAATTGTAAATCTCTGAGTTCTCTATGATATATACAATTAATATGAAAATTGATATCTGATCATTAGCCCTAACCATTAAAATCTTTATCATGTATGGTCTGTCTGTTAAGGAAAGGAAGGGGTTAAAATCAAATTTTCTATGCAGATCCTACCATTAATTAGTACCAACTAGTAAATAATTTTGTCCATAGCCAGAGAAAATAGTGAATGCAATAATGTACATAGCATAGCTAGTACATAAATGCCAAACTATTTAATTTCTATAAACAAATCCAAAAATAATTCAAAAAATTATGTATTGTCGAGTGTTTTGGTTTTGGATTGGGTTTGTTTTACGAAACAAAGGCAGTTTTGTTTATATTGTTTCTAAAGTCCATTTTATGTAGATTTTTTAATAATTTAGACTCCTATATTGGGCATAATAATGAATCCCACATTTTTTTTTATTCTCTGGAATGATGACAAATGCTTTTACTCTCCCATATATTCTGTGGCCTAAAAAGCATTATTATTTTGAAAAAACAAGGTGCGCACAATGTCTTGTGTACCCCAGCAGAAAAGTTCAAACCAGAAAATCCACTGGATTTCCTTGGCTCAAAACCAGCAGCAACTGATGTAGTAGCCTCCGGTTTTTTCCCAATATTTTGGCCTTTTCTTTTTCTCAATCATGTATCCAACTCAAGTCACTTATCATTTCCTTTCTATATAAAGAGACCCTCCATGCCAATTATTTCAACTCAACCTTTCTCAAATTTTGTTCTCTTGCAAAAGACCTATCTTATCATAATTTCAATACAAATTAAGAGACTTACATCCCGAGAAAAAGGAAAATCAAGATGATGAGTGCAGCAACAGCAAGTAGGGCTTGGGTTGTGGCAGCCACAGTTGGAGTTGTGGAAGTGTTGAAAGACCAAGGGGTGTGCAGATGGAACTATCCCATGAGACTGGTGCACCAGCAAGCCAAGAACCATCTCAGGTCTTTTTCTCAGGCCAAGAAGCTGTCTTCTTCTTCTTCTTCTGCCATGGCTTCAAGCATGATCATGAGAGAAGAGAAAATAAAGCAGTCAGAGGAGTCTATGAGGAAAGTGATGTATCTTAACTCTTGGGGTCCCAACTGACACCAACCAAATTAAGCTTAGCTTAGCTTAAGGCCATTGTAAATTACTTTTAAGGCAAATGCTCTTATAAATTTAGTAAAATACATTGGGCACATATGTTTTCCAAATTCAGTTTTTCTTCTTGCTTGACTAAAGTTTTAAATTTGGCACAGCATCTTGGCTTTGGCCTAATCCGATCATAAGAACAACACAACTTTGTTACTAAATTATTCACCCAAAGGAAAACTGAAACCAACTTTTTCCCCAAAATTCTAGGCTGAAAAGAACAAAATAGCCGCTGGTATGGCCAAAAACCACAACCCAAGTGAAACCACCTCCACTCTCATCACCCCCTTAGCTCTCTCTCTCTCTCTCTGCATATTTATGGCTTCAGTTAGATAGTCTCAATGCTTATATATGACTATACCAATACTCTCTCCAACTTACTGTAACAAATTCTACTTTGTTCTTTAAATTACTGGTACTGGCCATCATTCAAAAGTTAAGAAATGAGGTGGAAGAGCAAGGCTTGGGCTGTTTTGGGCACTATTGCAGCTGTGGAGGAGTTGAAAGAAAAGAATCTAAGCAAATGGAGATCCCTGCAGAGCTACCAACATGCACTAATTAACAACATTATGCCAGTGTCTACACTAGTGGGAAAATCTTCTTCATCTACATCTTCAACAATGGAGTCAAAGAAGAAATATTGCAAGCAGGGGACTCTGAATCTGAAGCAATCAGAAGAACCACTTAGACTAATTATGTACTTGAGCTGTTGGGGACCCAACTGAGCTGGAAAGATATGCTGCATGCCCCTCCATGTTTATGAAATCATCACTAAGCATTATGTATGTTTGTGTGTGTGTGTATTTCAAGATGTACACATCCTGATCTATAATCTTAATATCATCATATCCTTGTAAGAATTTGTTCTAAAAAGAGAGGAAATAACAACTCTATGCTTTTACTCTTAGGGCCTGTTCGGTGGGTTGAATTATATGACAAAATATGATTCATAATCCTAGTAAAATGTTTCCTAGACTAAAAACAATCGAATTGAATTATGTCCAATCAATCACTATCCTGAAATTAGAGCATGGAATTAAGTAGCTACTGTCATATGGTAGTGCTCTAATCTTCAAGCAATAAGCTCTTGGGTCCATCAACTTATTCTAGACTGTGGAACAAGATACAAAGAACAGAAAGCAACTTTACGCAAAAGCTGTTTGATTATACCATAGCAAGTTAGCAACTGTTGTTATTGCCCCCAAATCAAATGAAAAATGGTATAGGTCAAATTATTGTGTACGAAACATGATTTCATTGATTTGGGATATTGGAAAAGATGAGATGCCTTTCACAAGAGGGCCACATGGGAGCATCAGTGGTGGGTTTGCTGTGTCGTTATCTTTCATGGCACCACCAGAACATGTTCTAATGCTCTAAACATCATAGCCTATTTTAATTATGATGGCCTTATGCCATGCTCTCCTCTTTAAGCCTTTATCAGAATAAAAATACAAGAAAGAAAAAAGGAATCATAAGAAGATTTGAAAGAGAACTTTGATTTGGTGCAAGTGTTATCCGAAGCAATAGTTCTTCCACCAATGGGTAGCTATATTGTTGCTATCTGTCATTTTCTTTTGTTGTAAATCATTATCAAGCTGTTAATTATTGTAAACCACTAATCTACAGGAAGGGATCCGGGTGCAAGGGGTGAACTCACTATCCCGGCCAATTGACTTTTAATCTATGTCTGATTTTGTATATCTCTTTTAGTATTGTAAATAAAAATATTAGTAGATTAAGGGTTAATTAGTCTAAAATCCCGTATTATGGAATTTTTTTTTTTTGGGTCTAAGATATAGTGCCAATATTTAGCCCAAAAGTTTCAAACTTGAAGCTCTCCTACCAACTGCCAGCCAACATCAACAGGGAGAGTGAGTAAAAAGTAACCACCGCCAATTCCGACAATCCAAAAAGTCCAGAGCGAAAGGTCTCATTCAGCCACATTTAGCATTGGCTATCATAAAGACCTTTCACAACCAGAGACACAACTAAAACACGCATTGCACCAAAGCCTCAATCTTTCAGCTTCAGCCTTCAATTAGCTCAAAACAAAATCTCTCTTTTCACTTTTTTTCCAACTATCTCCGGCGAAACCCATTTTCCGGCGGCCACCGTGAAGCGAATTTCCGGCGGGTGTCGAGAATGGCTGTGGAAGCTGAGAAATCTGGGCCTGATGGGAAGCTGTGGAGTCTATTCAAAAATCCATTTGGGCAGTCGAGAAATGCCTCTTCCTCTTCTTCTTCGTCGTCGTCTTCGACCTTGTCTTCTATGCACAATGTTCACCAGCTGGGTCAGACTCACGAGTCTGTGGAGCGTGCGGCTCTTCATTCTGCCAGTACGGTGTCGTATGTGACCAAGTCTTTGCTTCCTGCTAGGAGGAGGCTCCGTCTTGATCCTGCTAATAAGCTATTTTTTCCATGTACGCCCCTTACCTTGTCTGCTTTAATTATCTTTGTTGTTTGTATAATGGTTTTGATTTTGGTCATCTATTTCATTTTCTGAGAATTTTGAAGGTAAAAGGTGGAACTTTTGTTTCTTTTGGGGTGAGTAATTAGTTGCATGATGTCTGTTTTTGAGCTTACACTGGTTTGCCAATTGCTTATCTGGGTCTTCGACATTTAGTACATAGAGATGCATTCTTTGTTCTTTGATTTGCTTAAGTTGCATGATCTGTTGAATTCATGAGTTAAAGACTTACAGTGGTTCCAATTGTTTTATGCTGATCTGGTCGGTTCTTATTGGTGTCTCTATTTCTGATATTCTCTTTCTTTAGTTTGTTTCTGTTGTATGATGTATCCATTTGTCTAGTGTGGAGTGGTTTCATTGATCCGAATATGGGTTGTTCTCACATTGTTAGCATCACCCAGGATTTCTTATAAGATGTTCACTCAAGATATATTTGCTAATCATTAGAAACGTGTAATGCTTGCTCAATTCCTTTGCCGATTGATGATTCAAGCTTGTTATGTTTTTCCTCACTCTGTGACTGTTTTCTCTGAAGACGAACCTGGTAAGCAGGTCAAGAGTGCCATTGGAATTAAAAACACAAGCAAGTCTCATGTAGCTTTCAAGGTATCGATTGACTCCTCTAAGACCCCTTTTTGTGTTTTCCCCCTTATTAAGTATTTTACTTCTTTTACATATCAGAAACTAGTCATAAACCAGTATTGTGATCAAATTGGGACAACAATTGAATTGAAAATTGGGGATGACAGCATTAGGAGTTTTCTGCTGTCAATTTGATCTGTTACGCTTATTACCAAACAGAACCACCTAACTGCTTACATGTTGGTTGTTTTAGTTCCAAACAACGGCACCAAAGAGTTGTTACATGCGTCCTCCGGGGGGAATACTTGCTCCGGGTGAAAGTCTTATTGCAACTGGTAATTCATTCTTCATGGTCTTCCCTCACGCACTCTTCTATTCATTTTTGGGTTATTTTTCATTTCCGTTTGCAGTAAATAACATGCTAGCTACTTTAGATTTTAGTGAGTTATCGTCTGAAAATTGTAACTTGATTGACAGTCTTCAAGTTTGTGGAACCTCCAGAGAGCAATGAAAAACTAGTAGACCAGAAGAGCAGGGTTAAGTTCAAGATCATGAGCTTGAAAGTGAAAGGAGATATGGACTACGTACCAGAACTGGTATAATTGCAGATATTTTGTATAACTTCTACTGTATCTTAATACATTGCTTTTCCACAATAATAGTTTTTTAATTTTTCTATGTAAATGGAACGAATAACTACTGGACTTTCACATTCCCTCAAAATAATCAGAGATATTGTAAGTAGACTTGAGATAGCAGAACTGAGGTCATTTTCTCTGTTGTCTATAGCCTGCTGTGCCAATATAATTAGTGAACGTTCAGAAGTCATGTACTTCATAGCAAATGTTTGCAGAAATTCTAATTGGAACTTTCCTATAATTAGAACATATATCTTCTACTCCTCAATCAGGTTGATCTTACTATAAATCTCGTTGATTCTTGAAAAGTTCTGTATATTTTTGTTTCTATCACAAATAGAAACCAGTATGCATCATAATTCCTAGATATTAAACATTAACTGTTACATGCATTTATGCAGTTTGATGAGCAGAAGGACCAAGTCGTGGTTGAGCAGGTTTTGCGTGTTGTTTTCCTGGATCCTGAACGCCCTACCCTTGTAAGTAGATGGTGGATGCATCGCTAACCTGTCATTTTCCTGCACTCTGCATACTTTTTTGTTTGTCTTAATTTGGCCGCAGCTTTTTCACTTTCAATTTGATTTTTGTAAAGGCAATGGAAAAACTTAAGCGGCAATTGGCTGAGGCTGAGGCTGCCCTCGAAGCACGAAAGAAGCCTCCAGAAGAAACAGGCCCCCGAATTGTAGGGGAAGGACTAGTCATAGATGAATGGGTGAGGCGTTTGACATGTTTTTGTTTCTTTTGATAGAATGATGATGTTGAGCTTTATACATTTCTTACTGTAAACATTCTTACTTGTGGTATGTATGGTTTCCTTTGTAGAAAGAGCGCAGGGAAAGGTACCTAGCCCAGCAGCAGGTTGAAGGGGTTGATTCAGTGTAGAGTTATGTTCCTTTTTGTTTAGATCATTTCTTTCTCTAGTGTGGAAGTTTCTATATATGATTGAATTGTCGCCTATTCATGTGTGGAAGACCGTTGAGCAATCTAAAGGTAAATGGAAACATGTTTCGTTGTGGATAGATGTTACATTTTTGTTTCTTGTTTTGTTTAATTTTGCTTTGTCCTTTTTATGAGAAAAATTAGTCTGAAGTTCTGCTTCAGGTCTCCTAATGTACTTGTAGATAGCATAAATGACAATAGTGATTTTTTACAGAACTTATGATCTCTGTTCTAGCTGGCTGTTTTGGCTCACTTCTCTCTTGAGATATCCAACACAAACACCTCTCCATACGGCTAATTTACTTACCATAAGTTTTCTTCATGAATTTTGTATTCTTGTAGAAATGTTTGATGCAGTTTGGGTTGTTTTCCCACATAGAATGGAATTGGGTTATTCAAAGTTTTGAGAAGTTCGATAGCTTATCAAATTTCATCAGACATGCAGTAATCAGGTTTTTTAACATTTGCAACTCCAATAATGAGAACTCTGAAGAAGTGGCAAGCTGTCAAAGGAAAAATAGAATTTGTACACTCCAAATCAATGAACACGGTGATATACTTAAATTTTAATTATTTAACTGAATGGTTAAATGATATCGGATGCAAGTGAATTTTTTGTAGAAATGATCTTTGAATGAATATCTACAAAATAGACGGTTTGGATTAGTGAAATACTATGTGGAGTGGGCCCTATAAGGGTATCCTTCACATGAGTTTATTTTAGAGATCCCTCAACAAAAGCTCTATATATATATATATATAGATCCTTTTTCTTTGGTTAGGTCACATGGCTCAAACAAGTGTCTTATAGAGTATTACAATTATTTGCTCCATGGAAGTGATTATATGGATTATGGGTAAGTAGGTACATAACAACTCTGCTGCCATGCTGGCTTACACTTTTACACTTCAAGGATCCTGATCTATGTGTGTGTTTTGTCTGAAAGGATCCTGAATCAGATTACTACAACAATTATTTGGTATTATTCAGAGTTGTGACAGCTTCAAACCGCGTTGAGATGTCAAGATTTTCGCTCCATTTCTTAATTATGTAGAATAATGGAAACTGGATTGAGATCTGAGTATAATACTTATTTTATGGTCCACTAACAATAAATTAACATGTTAACCAAAACTTATCCATCAAATTATATGAAGATATTGGGGAACCTTGGCCAGGGCTTTCTATACTGTGACATCCAATGGAAACAAACACCATTTCTTCGTAGCAATATCTTTGCTTAGCTTTTTGTTTGCATGTCTATGATCTTTGAGATATAAACAAAGAAAGAGATTTATATTTCAGGCATGAAGAATATGTGTGCAGTTACTCTAATAAAAAAAGATTATATGATGTTGTGGAGAATAAAGAGAAGATCTTATCTTTTAAACTACTTTTTCAATACATTGGAATGTAAGCCAATGACAATGGATGGATACAGCTGCCTGTACGAGGTGTAGTCCAATAGAAAAGGACTTTGATTTGCATATTAGAGGTCTTATGTTCAAATCCCCCGTGATATTTTAGTTGTGTGTATAAGAAACTCTCATCCCTGTATCGCTTGTATTAAAAAAATAATCTCCAACTAAGTAGTAATCCCGCTTTTATAATATAATTAATAAAAGAATTGGATAAATACCTGCCTGCCTGTAATTTTAAATTAAAAAAGTAACACTATCTACACTCTTTAACCTTTTTTGGAAGATCTTTATGTTCCCATCCTAGTGAAATTTGTTTATTAATTCTTGCTAAAGCGTAAATTATGAAACCCACAGAGAATTAAAAATCCATAATCAGCATGAGTGGATAATACTTAAAGGTCGAGCCTTTGGTATGCTGCACATCACCATCTCAGATTCTCAGTGTAAAATAAAATCTATCACGGAAGTTCAAACATTCAATACCAGGGTTTTTAGATTCTCATTTTTTTGGCAGAAGTCTAAAAGTGATTATTATAAAAGCACTATTTCTATATGTTCCGTTCCAGCTCTCTCCCCCACTCTCTCTCTGATAATGACCTGCGCATATTATTATTGCAAATACAATTATTATGTTCATGAAAGCTGATAGGTGGGTGGACCTCTCCTTATGAAGGCGACCCGTTTGCTATAGTGATAAGAATAAACAAATATCCATTGGCCTATGGATATGAAGCAAGTTTGCATTTTGATCCCCAATCCAATCATTGTATGAAATCATCCTGGTTTATGCAATCCTTGCAAAAACTGAAAACCCTAAGCTATATCCAGCAACAACTTACATTGTAGAAGAGTTTTTTAAATGGATCACAAGGGTTATGTTCTCTTCATCCTAATACATGTTCTTGTATTATTATTTAGATTAGATTTTGATTTTAATCTTTCGATTACGTTCATCATTCACGTAAGATATATTTACGAATGTCCTTAAAATAGCATATCGACGTGAATAATATGCCTAAATTAAAACGTAATCTAACATCAAGGTTTAAAAAAGATGAAAATTTTCTATATTTTGTTATTGACAAGTTTGGAGGATGATAATAATACCCTTATATTTTGAAACTTGAGATGCTGATGCCGTACAACTGTTAACCAAAATTTGTCTCGGAATTGGTATGCTACATCAGCGTGATGTACACCGTACAAGGTACAACAAAAACCGTCTTGGATTCATATGAACAAAGACCGGGGGATTACAATTCCAGTTTTCCTGTTTTGTTTCAATTTCCTATGAATTATGGAAAATAATGTTGTCGGCCTATTTTCAATCAAAAGAAGAAAAATGGTAGCCGTTCGATTCCGTAATTGCATCCAATCTCATCCGTCGAAAATTGTATAAATCTAACTACTAGCTAGAAACAAAACAGAATTAGTTTATTATTCATTGTAATTTGTAACGCCGAAGACGCCAGGATAAATAGAAGAAGAGTCCATAGCCAGCAGCAGGGGACCCCACAGCAGCACGTGATAGCCATGCCTGCCCCATGACAGTGACCACCCAATGGCGCCAAAACGCATAAAAGAGGCCCCACCCCCTCACGTGTCCCTCTCCCTCCTCCATATCAAATCCTTTTCCCATCACTATCGAAAAGACAAAATTGCCCCGGAGGCGACAACTTACTATTATACGACGATTAAGTCGTAAAAGACGACGACGTGTGGGCGGGCCGGGCCCCATGCTGAAGAGGTCATTTGCGTCCAAGTCCTAGAGAGAGATAGAGAGAGAGAAGTTGTTGGACACTTATTGGATCCATGATGCTGAGTCATCTGATGTCCTCTGAGAATTCGGATAAGCTCGACACCTGTTCTCGCTCATAGGCTCTCCTTCTCTTCGTCTCTCTTTTATATCGTTGTTTCTCGCGATAACTCTAGCCCCATTTTTTTTATCTATAATTTGCAGAATTATTGTACGCAAACTTTCCGTGTGAATCTTCTATAATTAAATATATCTCACACTACTTTTCTCCTAGTCTTTGTTTTGAGCTACTTTAGTCTAATTGAAGTTGGAAATAACAGATTTTATAATATCTCGTCAACATCAAAGAAAGGGAAATATAACATCTAGAAAATTAAATAATTTGTATTAATTTTTTTGTCAATAGAAAGTAGAATTTTAGAGTTAAGATGTCGTTTTGTTAGAACGAGAAATACTATTAAATTAATTATTAATTTTATCTATATATATAAAGCAAAAGATAGAGAACAATAAAACATTCAGAATATCAAAAAATATTCTTAAAATTATTAATTAAATGAGAATAATATGGTAAATTCATACTGTTTCATATTAAAAGAAAAATTAGATAATAGATCCTATTTTTATAAAACACAACTACCCATTATCTTTTTTAATTTAATTTTTTTTAAAAAAAGCCTCTCGCAGGTGCAAAAACGCATGAGAAAAGGCTAGTATATAATTGAGTCATCAAATTTTAAAAATAAAAGTTAAGATCAAATTTATTTATCTGATTTAATGATTCAATCATTCACTTATTTTCTATTTTATCAATTAGGAATGGAGTCAAATCAAACTTGAAGAAAAGGTTGAAAAAGTGAAAAGAGACAAACTCACTGACGTAATCTAGTTTTGCGTAAATTCATTATCTTATAAAAGAAAAACACATTATCTACTTATAACATCCCTTCACCATACATATGAAATTCAAATTCTCGAGAAATTGAGGAGAAAATCAAATTGCAGAGTTTTGACACAATCAAACATCAAAATTATCGATACCTCCAATCCAAAGCACTGAGGAAACGCCAAAAGAAGCTGGGCCACCACGCCCAACCAGTCACCACTTATTTACCCAAAACCATTTCCGCTCTCTCAAAAACCACTGGTTTTTCAGCCAAACCCAGATTCATTTCCTTCCCTCTTTCCCTATAAATTAACGCCGTTGTCTCCTAAACTCACACTCTTACGGACTTCACAAACACCAACAACAACAGCAAAAGCAATAACAACCCATAATTTCAATATCAGTTTCAGAGTTTCAGAGTCTAGAAATCGAAGATGAACCATTTGAACAGAGTTTGGATGGCGGCGAGCGTGGCCGTGGTGCAGGGCCCTGCCGACCAGGGGCCTAAGTGGACATCCGGTCTTAAATCCTTTCAGCTAACCAGGAGGAGATGCTTGGGGGGTGCCGGGGACGCTTCGGATCTCCGCCCACTATCAGGCGCAGTCGGGTCGGGTTTCTCCCAAGTTTGTGAGGAGAGACGGAACCAGGCCGACGAGTCTATCCAAAAAGTCATGTACTTGAACTGCTGGGGTCAGGGCTAACATCGCCGGCGATTGGAATTTCCGGCGAAGAATGGTTGGAGTTTTTAACTCGGAAGTCGCCGTTGACTCTCGTTGAGGTGTGGAAAAAGTTGGGTTAAATTGAAACAGGTAACTCCATGATTGAGTTGTCGCGGATGGAATCTTTCTTTGTAAATTGTACAGAAAATCTTAAATTGTGGAGATTTAGAGGAAAACCATGAATAATAGATGGGACCTTTTATTTTCATCTCTTTCTCTTTTATTTATTTATTTAAATTTCATGAAAGGAACTTTCAATTGATCAACAAAAAGAAAAAAGAAAAAAAGAAAAGCAATAAATTTCAAGACTTTCTCCTAGTAATAAAAAATTTACAAAACCCAAGTTCATGTTAAAAATTAAAATTTTCTTAACTGAATAAAATGAATTGACTAATATTAATTGGTGTTTAATTTAGTTGTGAAATTGAAGCCTCGATCACAACTTAGGTGGTAAAAGTTTTCACAACATACATAAATGTTGTTGATTAACAAGAGTATTCCATTTAAAATCGTTTATATTGTAAAATAATAGTCGTATACATGCCATCAAATTATACTATAAGTACATTGGGCCATGAGCAATCAAATAACGCGGCCGTGATGCAAAGGCCCTACGGGCATAAGTTGAAATCCGGCTACTTCCGGCGAGAGACTTATATATGGCCCCAGGTGAGACAAATATAGAATTGACTTATATAAATATAGAATTGACTTATATATAGCATTTAGGCGAGACAAATATAGAATTCTTACTCGGTAGGAAGCTACTTCACTGGGGGATGGAAGAATTTTGTCTAAATTGTATAAAAACTTTCAAATTCTATATATAAAGATGAAGAAACATGATAAAACAGGAAACAAAAAACTTGTTAGATTTTCTCTCCATGTTTTAGTGGGTAATCATCTTGACTTTATTTGTCTCCATTTTTGCCCCCTTGAGCACCAATTGAGAATTCTTAGGTAAACTATTTATCTCTATTTGTTTCTCCACTTGAAATTGTAACCACAAGCAAGCAATTTTATTTCTCTTCTATTTCAACTGTTTTTTTCTTCACTTGAAATGTGACCATAAGATTCATAAGTTCAATTCTTTGTTCGAATAATCATTTGTTTTAGATTAAGAAACTCTTTCAACACATAACCATAATCCAAGAGGTAAGTGCCATATACACTTTAAAAACATCCTCGACTGCATTAGTATCACTGAGGAAAGACATTATAAGAGTCGAGGAACATAACATGGTCTATGGAGAAGACCAGACGCCACGGGCGGAGGGAGCCGCCGGGGGGGTGTCATTATTACTACCCCTTCTAAATCTCTTTTATTGTCTTCTTTTGACTCTAAATTTTATAATAATCAACTACAATCCAAATTTTCCTAGTACCTATATTTAACAAAATACATTTAATTTGATTCAATATTTTTTTGTTTGTATTAATGATGAATAAATAGGTAATGTGATATATAAAATAATAGAGTATAGTAATCAAATTTAGGGATTTTGTATCAAATAAAAAATTAATTCAAATGTCACCACCGTAAAGGAAAATATTTCAATATTTGAGATGCCCCCTTTGTACAAAGTTTCTAACTCCGCCCCTAAGACACCGAGACAAAGCCGCAAGGAATCGATAGAGGAACTGCCGACACCACCGCTGAGAAGACAGAGGCAGAGTGTAGAGGGGCTCATGGAGCTGAAAAGCACCTTACTATAAAGTATTGTCATGAAAACGCTGACAATCCCAGAATAGTAGCCATCAACCTTACCATTCTTAGCCCTCAGTTCAAGAACTTACACACAGCTTTGTTTCATCGGGACTGAGGGCTAAATCAGCTAGGCACATGGCCTGACATAAGAGTGGGAAATGCTGGCCACGTTTGGAATGTATTTGCCATTGAAAATATTTAAAAAAAAAGAGAAATGACATACCGAAGTTTGTTGATTCACTTTCCATTTTAAATTATTCTTTAGTGTCGTTAATACAGCGGTGGTATACAGTAAAGTGTAAGACGGCTGGTAATGGTATCATTCTGTACACCAAATTATACCGTCGCCTGCAGTGAACAATCCAATGCATCTATAAACGGCCATGCTCCACATAGACTGAGAGTGATGATGAGTAATGCTACACACATTAGATTGTAAGTTGATGTCTTTGATACGTTTAAATTTTTTATCCTCTGGTAATAAATCTCATGGCAAACAAATGGAGAAGCCGGCCCTCTTGAATCAAAGGAATCCTAGTAAACAATGTTCCAAGCTGGCTCTCTCTATATATATAGACTCCTAGCAACTCTTTTACAGCACAACCCAAAGAAACAGAGTTTATACTTCATACTCAGAGGAAGAAGGTGAAAAAAAATGGCAAAGGCTGGTAGCAAAGTCGCACTAATTCTTAACTTGATTCTAGTGCTCTCTCTTGTTCTAATGATTGCCACAGCAGAGAGTAGACAACTTGGCAGTAAGAATTATTATCTTAACTTAATTCCTTATTTCCCTTTAAATGATTTCATATATATGATCTAATACATGCATTCATGTTTGCATTTGGATTTGGAGGGGCAAAACCTGCCGCAGTTTGCATTGCAGTTTATGGTGCAGAGGAGGGTGATACGTGTACTTCTGTTAGCCAGGAGTTCAACTTGGGTTTTGATTTCTTCCTTTCTATCAACCCTAATATCAACTGTGACGACTTCTTTGTGGGTCAATGGCTTTGTACTGAAGGGAGTGCCAACTGAGCTGCAAGTTATTGTCAACTGAGGAAACACTTAATTGCACTAATAAAGAGGATATGAGCTTTGATGTCCTCCCAATGTATTTTCATTACTTTGTCAATTAATGATGGACAATAGTTATTATTGGTCATCAGTGTTTAGTGTTGTTTTATGGTTTCTTGTTATGGTTTCTTTCCTCACCTTGTCATAACTATGGTGATTAGGGAGAATGGGGAAGAAGCTCAAGCTTTGATTTTCGGAAATTTTGAATAATGAAGTATTACATTCTGTTTGATTACTCACAATTAGTTCGATACAACTAATCCGAACAAAAATAAAAACACATGTAATAGTCATGTTCATTTGCATGTATCATCTTCATTCTCTTTGAATACTTTTATTTAGATTTGCATATACAGGAAGATAGAACATTTGGTTTCAGTCCATAATGGTTCTATTTAAAATTCAACTTACCCGCATATAAAAAATATCAATCTAATTGTCACATATCACATTTGCTTGCAAAAATTCACAAACAACCCTTACAGGCAATAAAACATTAAAAAAGAATACACAAATGTTATCTATTATTCAAAATGGGTGTACTCGATTGGTGTCTCAAAGAAGAAATTTGGCTCAACATTGTGATTTTGTGAAGAGGCTGATGGCTATAGAGTTGTAGACTTGTTAATCTCTCTAGTTTTAGAAATATTAGTACTAACTAAACTGGATGATTTTAGCACTTGTATGAAGTTTCAATCTAATTGTCACATATCATAACTGTTGCTAAGAACTCCGAAACGACTTGCCAAACAAGAAGACATTTTAAAACAATACATATGTAAAAACTAATGGTCAAGAACTGTATTAATCTTGCATTATTCCCGGTTTGAATTATATAATTCATTTATTTAGTTGCTTCCAATATCTCATGATTCAACTATATTAAGTTCACACATAAATTAAACAAAACAGACTAGTGAAGCACGTATAATACACGAAGCTATATATATAGCATACAAATTTGCTCCCAATATCTCATGATTCAACTATATTAAGTGCAATGTACGTGCCAACGGTAAAAAAATTTGATCTCCGCGTGCTGACTTCATCGATGACGTCAGCCCTGCGCGCACCCAACGGCTCTGGGACACGTGGCGTTCGCTGGGCGCTCCGATTGCGATTCTCTCTCCAATCCAACGGCAGCCAATATTTTTGCTATAAAAATATGAAAAAAAATATGAAATTTTTAAAAAAAAATACCAAAAAATACTGGAATTTTTTTTCTATAAATACCTATCACTACTCTTCACTTTTAACACCAAATCCTCATACATTTTTTTTCTACTTCTACTATTTTTTTTTCTATAAATACCTACCAATACTCTTCACTTTCAACACCAAATCCTCATACATTTTCTTCTACTTCTACTATTATTCACTTTTTACTCAACATTTTATTCACTTTCAAGTTTTATTTTTCTTTATCATCTTTATGGCTTCTTCTATCGACGGTGTTGGGGCATGGAGCACCATGGAAGATGTTTTGTTGTGTGAGTGTTGGGTCCAAATTTCTCATTGTCCCGTCACGGGTAACGAGATAAAATTCTTTCAAATGTGGAAAAAAATTCATTCCGAATTTTGTGAAAGATCGGGTTCAACCCGTACGGAAATGGCATTGTCTAGTATGTGGAAAATTCTCAATAAAGAGTTGGGGAAATGGAGAAATGCTTTGGCAAAAGTGATGGACAACCATAGAAGCGGGGAAAATCTTACCGATGAGGTAAATTATTTGTAATTTTTGTTTTATTAATTTTAATGTCCTCATATTTTTTTATAAATGTTTCTTGCATTGTCAATATTTTGTTAATATTTCATAAATACCCAATATTTTGTTAATAGTTCTTGTATTGCCAATATTTTTTTAATGTTTCTTGCATTGCCAATATTTTTTTAATGTTTCTTGTATTTCCAATATTTTTTTATAAATAGATTGTGCAAGCACAAATGTGGTTTGGTGCTACTGGGCAAGGAAAAAAATCTTTTACCATCATGAATGTTGGGAGGTAGTCAAAAATTGCAAACGTTTCAGAATTATTCCCACGGATCCGACCGTTGTGTTGAACGAGACACCACTCCATAATTCAACGGAATCGGATTTGCCTCTCGATTCCCCGATGAGTGAAGACTCACCCATCCAAAAGGAGCCGAGGCCTATTGGGAGAAAGGCGGCGAAGGCGAAGAGAGTGAGTAATTATACTAGTAATTCATCTAAATTTTTGGAGGAAATTGCAAGGCAAAGCGCCATGAGACTTGAAATAGAGAGGAAAAACCAAGAAGATGAGAGGATATTTCAAGTGGAATGTGTAAAAGAAAGGGAGTATGTACGCAAGCAAAACATTGAGAAGCAGGATCGGGAAACCATGGCCATGGATAAAAGCCATATGTCCCCTGAAACAAAACAATTTTGAAAGCTAGAACGAAGGGATGTTATGAGACGACGACTTTTTCGTGATGATGGACCTAGGAACACGGATTGGTTAAATGATCAAAACCATTAAGTTAGTTTGCTTGCCTTTTATTTTCATTGTATTTGAATGTTTTATTTTGAAAATTAGTTGTAATTCATGTATTTTATTTTCATTGTATTTTAATGTTTTATTTTGCAAATTAGTTGTAATTCATGCATTCAAAGCATAACAAATAAACAAACCAGAACCAAAGCATTAAACTAAAAAAGCATAACAAAAAATAAAACATAAACATAAGAAATAAAACAAACTTGTTCACTTCACTTCATTCACCGTCATTGCCTTTCACCGCCCATAAATGCTCCATCAAGTCAACTTGACGTCGTTCATGAATATAAGACGATTGCATCTCCGTATATCGATCAATCATATGGGTCATTACACCACCGTCCCTAACCAACGATTCATGCTGCACTGGTTCTCCATTTGGCTCCATGGGTTTTTCATAAATTCGTGTCAAGGCCGTGTTCATTGGATCTGGTTCGTACACGTCTTCAGATGAATAATCATACTCATCCTCCACAATCATGTTATGGAGGATGATGCATGTCATGATCATTATGCTCCTCAGCACCTCCTCATCAAACATATGTGCCGCACCTCTAATAATAGCCCATCGGGCTTGGAGGATACCAAAGCACATCTCCACATCTTTTCTGTACCCCTCTTGATAGGTAGAAAAAAAAATTTGCTTCTAGGATCGGGGAGGCGGAATTGACTTGACAAATGTGGTCCACCTCGGGTAGATGCCGTCAGCTAGATAATATCCATTTTGGTAGACAGTATTGTTGATTTGATAGGTGATATTTAGGGCTTCACCTCTCAAAACATCATTGAACACCGGGGATTGACCCAGGACGTTCAAGTCATTTTGAGATCCGGCACTCCGAAGAAAGCATGTCAAACCCACGTATCAAAACCTGCAACAGCTTCAAGGATGATGCTTTTTTGGCTTTTCCGATTCCCATAATCGCCTTGCCAAGTGGTCGGGCAATTCTTCTACTGCCAGTGCATGCAGTCGATGCTACCAACCATTCCTGGAAATCCTCTCTCTTCGGTTTTTTGTAGAAGCCGTTGCAGGTCCTTGGGCATAGGTCTGCGCAGGTAGTCCATGGTGTACAGAGTTTCGACTGCATCACAAAATCTCACCAAGGTCTCCAAAGTAGTGGACTTCCCCATCCGGCCAATCTCATCCACTTGATCAGCAGATGAGCCATACGCCAACATTCGTATAACAGCTGTGAACTTTTGCTCGGGAAGAAGTCCCAAATTTCCGGCAGCATTTCTCTTTTGAACAAAATATTCATCATAATTGCAAATATCATGCATGACTTTATTGAACAAATGAGGTTGCATTCTATATCTCCTTCGAAAATCAACATCAGAGAACAGAGAAGTTGGGATAAAATAATCTTCCAGAAGATTCTTACCCTGAGAATGTCTATGTCTGTCCACATTCGGGCCACGACCTTCTCGTGAACCACCGCAGCTTTGGTTTTCTTCGTCATGCATAGCCACTGCTGTGACAATTTGCATATCCAGTTCTGCTTGCGCCCTTTTGCCTGCAGCTCGTCTACGCCTTCTTTTTCTAAATTCTCGGATTTGCCTCTCCAAGACCTCGTTCATGTCTGCCATTGGAGTATGAATTCTAAAATCTGAGAAATGAAAATGAAGAGAAGATATGGCGTGAGAGGTATGAGCTGAGGCTCTAGTTTTATAGAAAATTTTTGGCGGATAAGGATGACACGTGGTGCAATTTTAGAGGGTGAAAATCTTATCTGAAATTTGAAATTCAGATGAAATTTATATGAAATTTGAATTTTGAAATGTATCTGAAATTTGAAACCGAAAATCTTATCCGAAAATTTTATCCGATTATGAGATATGAATAGTATTGACACGTAGGAACCCAAAAATCTTATCCGAAAATATTGTCCAAATTAATTATTTAAGTAAACAAATTTGTGAAAAAAAAACAAACAAATGAATAGTGTTTGCCCTAAACTAGGGCAATTGCTGGAAACCAACATTGCTTTTTGCAAGGACAACCACTATTCACGTGAATAGTGACTGCCTCCCCCGGGCCATGGCAAGGGGCAATTGCTGGAAATGCTCTAAGGAAAACAAAACTGCCGAGAAGACAGAAGCGGAGTGTAGAGGGGCTCATGGAGCTGAAAAGCACCTTACTGTAAAGTATTGTCATGAAAACGCCGCTACCATGACAATCCCAGAATAGTAGTATCATGGACCCCTTGTGGCTGTCAAATGCCAGCCACCACCGCCATCAACCTTACCATTCTTAGCCCTCAGTTCAAGAACTTACACAGCTTTGTTTCATCGGGACTGAGGGCTAAATCAGCGACGCACATGGCCTGACATAAGAGTGGGAAATGCTGGCCACGTTTGGAATGTATTTGCCATTGAAAATATTTTTTTAAAAAGAGAAATGACATACCGCTACCATCAGTAAATTCAACAACAAAAAACTCATAATTAACCAAAGTTTGTTAATTCACTTTCCATTTTAAATTATTATTTAGTGTCATTGTTAATACAGCGGTGGTATACAGTAGAGTGTAAGACGGCTGGTAATTGTATCATTCTGTACACCAAATTATACCATCGCCTGCAGTGAACAATCCAATGCATCTATAAACGGCCATGCTCCACATAAACTGAGTGATGATGAGTAATGCTACACGCATTAAATTGTTCCTAGTGGTAATAAATCTCATGGCAAACAAATGGAGAAGCCGGCCCTCTTGAATCAAAGGAATCATAGTAAACAATGTTCCTAGCTGGCTCTCTCTATATATATAGACTCCTAGCAACTCTTTTACAGCACAACCCAAGAAACACAGAGTTTATACTTCATACTCAGAGGAAGAAGGTGAAAAAAAATGGCAAAGGCTGGTAGCAAAGTCGCACTAATTCTTAACTTGATTCTAGTGCTCTCTCTTGTTCTAATGATTGCCACAGCAGAGAGTAGACAACTTGGCAGTAAGAATTATTATCTTAACTTAATTCCTTATTTCCCTTTAAATGATTTCATATATATGATCTAATACATGCATTCATGTTTGCATTTGGATTTGGAGGGGCAAAACCTGCCGCAGTTTGCATTGCAGTTTATGGTGCAGAGGAGGGTGATACGTGTACTTCTGTTAGCCAGGAGTTCAACTTGAGTTTTGATTTCTTCCTTTCTATCAACCCTAATATCAACTGTGACGACTTCTTTGTGGGTCAATGGCTTTGTACTGAAGGGAGTGCCAACTGAGCTGCAAGTTATTGTCAACTGAGGAAACACTTAATTGCACTAATAAAGAGGATATGAGCTTTGATGTCCTCCCAATGTATTTTCATTACTTTGTCAATTAATGATGGACAATAGTTATTATTGGTCATCAGTGTTTAGTGTTGTTTTATGGTTTCTTGTTATGGTTTCTTTCCTCACCTTGTCATAACTATGGTGATTAGGGAGAATGGGGAAGAAGCTCAAGCTTTGATTTTCGGAAATTTTGAATAATGAAGTATTACATTCTGTTTGATTACTCACAATTAGTTCGATACAACTAATCCGAACAAAAATAAAAACACATGTAATAGTCATGTTCATTTGCATGTATCATCTTCATTCTCTTTGAATACTTTTATTTAGATTTGCATATACTGGAAGATAGAACATTGTTTCAGTCCAGAATAGTTCTATTTAAAATTCAACTTACCTACATATAAAAAATTTCAATCTAATTGTCACATATCACAATTGTCTGCAAAAATTCACAAACAACCCTTATAGGCAAGAAAACATTAAAAAAGAATACACAAATGTTATCCATGATTCAAAATGGGTGTACTCGATTGGTGTGTCAAAGAAGAAATTTGGCTCAACATTATGATTTTGTGAAGAGGCTGCTGTGGAGGCTGATGGCTATAGAGTTGTGGACTTGTTAATCTCTCTAGTTTTAGAAAAGTTAGTACTAACTAAAGTGGATGATTTTAAGTAGTTAGGGGATCACTCTGGCTGTTAGCACTTATATGAAACTTCGACTATTTGTCACATATCATAATTGTTGCTAACAACTCCAAAACAACCTGCCAAACAAGAAAAACAAGAACAGTATTAATCTTACATTACTCCCAGTTTGAATTATATAATTCATTTATTTAATTGCTTCCAATATCTCATGATTCAACTATATTAAGTTCACACATAAACTAAACAAAACAGACTAGTGAAGCACGTATAAAACACGAAGCTATATATATAGCATACTATCACACGCAAAATGTGGATAGTCAATATCATATTAACAATGTCTTACAAATTTAGGCATGCCACATAAATGATATAAAGGATATCATGCAATCTTATCAAGTGTGTCACTCCATACTTTTTTTTTTTGGTTTCCCAAGGTACCCCAGGCATGGCCCAAGCCTAATCCTCCTAGGTACTATCAAGCGCATATGCGGGGACCTCTCCCAAGAAAGTTTTTCTGCATCCACAAGTGTCACTCCATACTTTGATACTATACAAAGACGTACAAGTTGATACTATGGCTTACAATGTCTAGTGCTTAATATATTTAGATTTTGTGAACCGGCCACATTGTTCCTCACATATACTGAGCGATAGAAAATTAGCCTCTAACTATCATTGCAAACAAATCTAGTAATTATAATTAAAACATGCAGAAGCCGGCCCTCTTGAACCAAGGATATCAAAGTTACAATGTTCCAAGCTCCCTATCACAAACTTGGTTTCTTTTTGTGGGCTTCCCTCTATAAATATATAGAGAAAAGCGCAACCCAAAGAAACACAGAGTTTTTACTGTATTATATATACTCAGAGAAACAAGTGCAAGCAAATGGCAAAGGCTAGCAGCAGAGTGGCAATCATAAACTTGATTTTACTGCTCTCCCTTCTTCTAATGGTTTCCATGGCTGAGTGTAGACAACTTGGCAGTAAGAATTATTCCCTAACTTAATTCCTCAATTTCCTTTACAATTGTTTCTTTTTAGTTGTTCATATTTAACACATGCATAATGTTTGTTGCAGTTGGATTTGGAAAGGAAGAAACTAGCCCAGTTTGCGATTCAGTTTATGGTGCAGAAATAACCATATTTTTTACAATTTTCAATAATTCACACAAAGTTCACGTATTATACAAATCACTCTCATATATTATTGAATACCAATAATATATGTTATAAAAGTTATACTAAAACATTATATAGTAGTGGCTTATTAATATCTACTTTGGATATGTTGAAACTAGCAAATTAAAATATATAAAGTACAAACTAATGAAACTTGGAGGGTCCTCTTTTCTTTTTTTAATTTATATATTAAATGGTATAGCCGTGCGGCTAAACTACGATTTTTTTTTCAAAAATAGTATACTGACACGTGGCGTCTGATCGCTGGAGGGTCCTCTTTTTTAAAAAACAAAAATGAGTACAGCCGCGCGGCTATACTCTGTGTTCTTAATTCTTTTTAAAAGTAGAGTGGTCTTGACACGTGGCGCCTAATGGCTGGGCTCCTCTTTTTTTACATGTAAAAATAGTACAGCCGCACGGCTATACCCAGTTTTAA
>NW_018923001.1:293825-337525 GCF_002207925.1 Prunus avium | reverse complement strand
TAAAAATATAAAATTAGTTTGTTTTCCCCTCAACTTCTTTAATTTAATTAATATCTTATAGTCTTTTATATATATAAGTATATATGTACGTATGTATTTTTCAATAATACATTCGTATTCTATACATGTCTACTATTTTTTAAAAAGCAAACATATAATAGTCGTATTGTACATGTACATACGCATTTCTAAAGCTTAATTACCATATTTTTTACAATTTTCAATAATTCACACAAAGTTCACGTATTATACAAATCACTCTCATATATTATTGAATACCAATAATATATGTTATAAAAGTTATACTAAAACATTATATAGTAGTGGCTTATTAATATCTACTTTGGATATGTTGAAACTAGCAAATTAAAATATATAAAGTACAAACTAATGAACCTTGGAGGGTCCTCTTTTCTTTTTTTAATTTATATATTAAATGGTATAGCCGTGCGGCCATACTACTTCTTTTTTTTTTTCAAAAATAGTATACTGACACGTGGCGCCTGATCGCTGGATGGTCCTCTTTTTTAAAAAACAAAAATGAGTACAGCCGCGCGGCTATACTCTGTGTTCTTAATTCTTTTTAAAAGTAGAGTTGTCTTGACACGTGGCGCCTAATGACTGGGCTCCTCTTTTTTTACATGTAAAAATAGTACAGCCGCACGGCTATACCCAGTTTTAAATTTTTTTTAAAATAGTATAGCCGCGCGGCTATACTATTTTACAGACCCTTTAAGTAGCATAATATGTATCTCTTTTTTAATTACTTTGATTAGTAGTTATGTTTTAGTTATTATTTACTTAGTGAATATTAAAGGAAACAAAGAAAAAGAAAAATTGAAGTGCTATTTATTAAGTAGTATAATTCATGAAGTTAATTAACATATTTAATACTAATTATTCACTAAATAAATAATAATTAAAATATAATTACTAATTTAACTAATCAAATCAGTCAAATATATTATTTAATTAATAAAAATAAAATTTTCAAAAATTAATTAACCTAAACATCCTAAGTTTATGTATATATTTTTTAAAAAGACCTCTCCCGACGAAATTTCGTCGGCAGGGGTTTTTTTGTCGGGAGAAACCTAATCCGACGAATATTTGCCGGCATAGACCTATGCCGACGAAATTTCGTCGCGAGAAGTGTTTATGTTATTTTTTAAATTTTTTTTTTGTAAAAATATAAAATTAGTTTGTTTTCCCCTCAACTTCTTTAATTTAATTAATATCTTATAGTCTTTTATATATATAAGTATATATGTACGTATGTATTTTTCAATAATACATTCGTATTCTATACATGTCTACTATTTTTTAAAAAGCAAACATATAATAGTCGTATTGTACATGTACATACGCATTTCTAAAGCTTAATAACCATATTTTTTACAATTTTCAATAATTCACACAAAGTTCACGTATTATACAAATCACTCTCATATATTATTGAATACCAATAATATATGTTATAAAAGTTATACTAAAACATTATATAGTAGTGGCTTATTAATATCTACTTTGGATATGTTGAAACTAGCAAATTAAAATATATAAAGTACAAACTAATGAAACTTGGAGGGTCCTCTTTTCTTTTTTTAATTTATATATTAAATGGTATAGCCGTGCGGCTAAACTACGATTTTTTTTTCAAAAATAGTATACTGACACGTGGCGTCTGATCGCTGGAGGGTCCTCTTTTTTAAAAAACAAAAATGAGTACAGCCGCGCGGCTATACTCTGTGTTCTTAATTCTTTTTAAAAGTAGAGTTGTCTTGACACGTGGCGCCTAATGACTGGGCTCCTCTTTTTTTACATGTAAAAATAGTACAGCCGCACGGCTATACCCAGTTTTTAAATTGTTTTTTAAATAGTATAGCCGCGCGGCTATACTATTTTACAGACCCTTTAAGTAGCATAATATGTATCTCTTTTTTAATTACTTTGATTAGTAGTTATGTTTAATACTAATTATTCACTAAATAAATAATAATTAAAATATAATTACTAATTTAACTAATCAAATCACTCAAATATATTATTTAATTAATAAAAATAAAATTTTCAAAAATTAATTAACCTAAACATCCTAAGCTTATTTTCGTTTAGGTGTCTTAATTAAACTTCCCCAGAGCCCCAAGGCCCAAGGCCCAAGTCTTTGATTAATTTAATTATTATTAATGGAAGCCAAATCCAAAACCAAGCCTGTAAGCCCAACTCTCCAATGTTAACCACACTTACTAAATCATCATTGTGCTTTGTTTATAAACACCTTAATAGGAGTGTGAATTTTCGATGTGGAATTTCTAATTTTTTTTCACGCTTCTTCATAGTGTTACCAACCCCATCCCTGAATTTCTTTTCTACCTGATTTGCTGAAAAATTCCTTTCCTTTTCCACCATTGCCTTTTCAATAGCTTTTATTCTTCTTTGTAAATCCTGAAAGTCCAAAACACCATCTGATACCGTGGCCACTTTATCTCCATCCAAATGAGAGCTTTCAGCATGCAGAAAGTCATCCTGGATACAAATGATATCCAAAATCGCATATTGAACTATTGAAATCAAACGTAATATGCAATAAGCTAAGCAATTCATGTCCAGCCCAATGTAGATAGAAACCAGCTTACTTTCCATAAAGTTTCCCACAATTGAAGTACCACTTATTAGGACTAGCAGCTGAACTGAAAAATAGAGTCAATAGAAGAAACTCACCACCACAATAATGAAAGGAACTAAAGAGAAATTGCTTCCTCTCAATTATACAGCAGATAAGCACGAAGATTCCAGTTGACCATAGTAAAATAAGCTGCAATCTCAAGCCCAAGGTGCACAAACCATGTACATACCTGTCAATAACTAACTAAAATAAAAATGACTTGAAACTAAAAACACTTACTCTGAGGTGATCTTCAGATTCTGGCTTGTTGCTTTTCTGAATGATGGCAGAAAATATAGGATAAAGTGAACATGTAAGACCAGGAGTGGTTTACTATTTTTGACATTGTTTAGACCATCATTCTAACTAACAGTTAGGAAAGCCAATGATGAAAATTAAAGGGATTAATAATATTGCCAAAAGGAAGACCCTACGAGTTCTAAAGTAAAGCACCTATGGAGATAATTGATTATTTATGGAATATTGGCAAACTGTCATCCATATTTTAAAGAGAATTCCATAGATATGGCTGAGTGGGGGACCAAGATTGACTGTAAACATTGCGTACCATTTAGAATATTTGTCTTTCAAGATAATGGGGGACTGGAAATGTTTAGATGGGTGGAGTGAATGAGGTTTGAAAATTCTAGGGCCTAGGTTACCTGGAATTGGAGCAAACTCAAAGGGCTCAGATACAAGACACGAAACAATATGTTGGTGTGGTTGTAAGTTTTGATCATATGAGAGATCCGAAGAAAGACAAAGAATGGAAGGTTATGCTTACCAAGAGGAGAAAAGTAACCATAAGGGTGAAAAACTGTCGGTAATTCTTTTTTTCCAATACAGTTGTTAAGCCACTACAAATCAAAATGGAAATGGCATTAGAGGAATTACAAAGGGACTAGGCAATAATAAACAACAAATTAAGAACATGTATACCCTGCAGTGATGATCAAACCAGTCAACACATTTGTCACAAATTCTGCAGTGCTTGCTGTACTTGAAAACCTACATATGAGCAATTATTCGAATAATATCAACTTTGTACGCAATCAAAGAAAAATATATGCAATAATTTCAACAATGGCTAGCGGATGGATGCAAGCCATTTGAGTTTGAGAAGATGCCAAGGTTATTTTTCATTCAAGCTTTCCTCATTTTAAAGAACACAAAATTGGAAAGAAATACTTAGTCAATCATGAAACACAACCAATTTTATTTTTCAGTACGATATCTCCTAAATGAAAACCAACTTCAATCAATGCCATTGAACTGACACCCCGAATGAGTCCTTTCCAGTTTCCCATGCTTGTTATAGAATAGATTACAGAACACAACTGAACAAATTTACCAGGAAAACATTAATCTTAGTAGGTGTTCACATCTTAACTTCACACAAGCTGCAATAGAACATACCTTCTTCTCTCATTTGTTGCACAGAAGATTCCTTGCTCGAACTAGAGAAATTGCAGATTTAAGCACACGGAGGGCAAGCCAACAAGATGCAAGACGAAGTTTCAGGTGCATTCTTCTTTCCACTATCACTGGTGCACATTTTTGAAGTCGCATATTTTCCCAGAACATCCTTATCCAGAGGTTTGCCTCCAACTGTTACAGCATTAGCATCTTGCATTGATGATGTTGATTCCCCACATAGTTTAGAATCTTTTGTTCTAGTATGCTTTTCATTGGCTGGAATCTTGAGATATTTCTTTGACCTAAAAACTCCTGGATCTGCAGGATCAGCAGCTGCACACCAAATATATAGGCTGAAGACACATGTAATCTGAAAAGAAGAGAGATGTTACTTCTTATTGAGAACAGGAGATAGGTAATATTATTTACTATATTGGATGCAATCATGAAAAGTGCAAATACATTTCGGTAAATGGCACATCAAACACACTATTTGGATGTTCCCTTCACTTAACTCTTTTGTCATGGATTAGAACAGACGTTCATTCAATTCTAATCACTTAGTACCATCTTTAGTTTTCGTTGAGCTAAGTATCCTTTGTTCTACATACTTCTTTAATCAAAATTCACCAGCAATGTAAAAATAAATGTGGTCTGGATTCTCAAGGCCAAGAAAATGGAGAGCAGTAAGAAAGGTGGATTGACGCCTCAAACTTTAGTTTAACTATTCATATAATCAACACAACTGGTTTGTTTTTTAAAGAAATGGCTGCGCAGACTAAAGACATTATCTGGATGAGCTTATATGTTCATCTGTAGAGGGGTTTGCAACAGTTGCAGCAATTACTTCAAACCGTCAAACATCTCATATCAATTATCAAGAGAATTCAAGGATGTAACAAGAAACTAAAATTATGCGCTTTTGCTCACACAAGTGTTTTTTAGCACATAAGTTTTGGAATTCATGCAACTGAAGTCAGGAGTCCCTACAAGATACATATACAGGCTAAAAGACAAGCAAGCAAGCAACCCATTTCCCTTATCAGCTAAAGTGACGAGCTCAGGACATTTTTGAAGGAATCCACGGATAAGAACCAAAATAAACAGAACATTCCGGAAAGAGCAAAAACTCAGATGGGAGAATATACAGAAAATATAAAGAGTAATTGTTCTTTTTATCCGTGATCATGATCTAAAGAGTAATTTTTCTTTTTATCCGTGGGTGTGGTAAATTATCACTTGAGATCTCTTTCACGACATAATTTGATGATCGCGTCCCAGAGACAATTTAAGCAAAATTATTCGTATCATAACGACCTGCCAACATAAGATTTCACAAATTTTTATCTTCTTCCAGAACAGTGAAGTAAACTTTCATGGCTCCATCAAAGGCATAATTTCTTTTTTGGTATTCTTGCAGAAACGTAATATCACAAATCTTGAACAAGACAAAAACGAACATGGGCATAGCAAATAAAAGAGAGCCTGCCCAATGCGCAATTTCCCCATACAAAACATGTTGTTCACAAAGATTGCTTAAACAAATATATAAATATGCTTTGGGATACCAAAGCAAACACACTAGATGGACATTGGACAGGCCGGCTTGTAACTAGGCACAACACCTCTACCTATAAATATGGCTCTGCACTGTCCTCAAATCTCATCCCCTAAACACTAAACAGAGTTCTTACTAAAAACTTAGAAGTAATTACATATACTTAAAGCAATAATGGCTTTGATTATGTCTAAAAACAAACTTACCATGTCCCTTAATTTGGTTCTTGTGCTTTGCCTTTTCCTCATCATCTCCTTTGCTGAGGGCAAACAACTAGGCTGTAAGTTTTACAACATTAGAGTTTTAATTATCTAGTTATAGCTGATAATCAATCTTTGGTCTTCTTTTGTATTTCCTTTTGTGTTTGAATTTTCTTTTGAATTTTTAATGGTGCAGTTGGGTTTCATGTGAAAGCCACTCCAAGATGCCAACAAGTTTATGGGGTAGAAGCTGGTGATACTTGCAATGGGATCATGCAGAAGTTCAAACTGAATGCTGAGTTCTTTGCGATCAATCCTAACATCAATTGCAACAGCATCTTTGTGGGTCAATGGCTTTGTATTGTTGGGACAGCAAAATAAGCTTGCAGCAGCCTCAAGGAGAGAATTCGAGTTCGAGCCAAGATAATAAATGCATGAATAAAGAAAAAGCACACCAAAAAATAGAGGCATTAGTGTTCTTTCAAGTTTCCAGTTTGTTTTGTTTTTACAATTTTTTTTTATAGTTGCTTTTTTACCAACGTTGGTAAAAAGGACTTTGTTGTTGAAACTTGATTTATGTTATGTTATTTTGAGTACGGAATATTATAATTTACTACACTACAGTGCTCTCAAATCTTCTTTTTGGTTTCTTGGGTGTAAATTTAGACAGAAATTATTCTCATATGGAAAATAGAATTAATTAAAAATAGAAAATACTACACCTACGCATATTTTTTACACAATTATTTAGTTTATTTGGCAATAAAAACCATTTTTGTAATTACATTTAATGGCAGTGGCACCAAATAAATGCTACAAGAAACAAGAGCATTGTCAACAACTCTAATGACGCCAATTAAATGGTTATAAAAAAGATGATGCCAAAGCTTCACAACAGGCAAAGGACACATCTCCGTAGGAACACAACTCACATGCACACCACAGACGCAGACGCAGAGAAATATGATCATAAATTTAAAGACAGGCTCCTCTGGTTTCCAAGATTACGTGAATTTATCTCCCATGAATTATTCTGCTGTTGCTCCTCTGGCAGGATGAAAGGCAGAGAGATCTCACGGATCATTAGGTCCCCACAAAATGGGCATTCGCTGGCGACTGCATCGTCCAACTGTGATCGGAGCTGCGTCATTTTTAACATAAAGTACTTGGATTAGTTTACTATATAGAATTTAAGGTACTTGTAAGTCATCACCAAATACCTGTATTTAACTTCGAAGTCTTTCAATTTTAGGATGGTAGATAAACTAAAATCTTATTGAAACTGGCTAATAATCATATAGACTCATTTACCAGCCATGAAACAGATAATAGATCAAAATAAGATACAATGTAAAGGAAAAGAAGATAGAGCCAAATAAGATCAAAATGCAGACCTTATCTACGGGCGCCATGCTTGTTATGGTTTCCTCAGTTAGGCTACCATTTGTATCCTTCCTAGCTTCCGCGTCAACTAGAGTAAGCTGCTTCTGCAGATCCAGTATATACTCTGCCTGCAATACGATTCAAAAATGAGACAAGAAGTATAAAGATCCTGTCACTGGAATTGTCTATCTTTCATGCTATAAATTACATAAATAACAAAATTCAAATGTTAAGCTGTACAAATATGTAGGCTTATGGATTATGCATTCTGTCCTGCAATCTCTGAACCAGTCAAGACTACTGCGACAACATGTATTTAAAGGTTTCTTTGCCTATCATCTCCATTATCCGAAGGGTCATTTATATTGAATCCTGTTTATGATACAAAAGTCTTCTAGAATAATGATTATTCATTTCACTGTTATCAGCCATGAAACATCTTAACATTCTATTCAATCTTTTTAATAAATTTTTGTAATAACACTGTTAGTGCCTTTTCAAACTATCAGGTGATCGTTTAAATCTAAAAGATGGGATTAGTATGACAAATACTGAACAATCTTTTGACATGGCAACTGAGACACAAACGAGAAGAATGATACCTCAGTTACTGCTTTCCACTTGATGCAACCAATGAGAATAGAAAACAAAGAAATAATACAGAAGACAAAAACTTCAACTTACTTGAGATTCATTTGTACTACGTGTGACATGAGCAATCAGGCATTCCGCATGGAAGGCATGTCCACATGGAAAGACATAAAATGGGGCCATTTGGCCTACTGATGTATAGCCCCTAGCCAACTGATACTCCCTACGCACAGTTAAAATCTTACGCTGACAAACCTGATAGAAGAAGAAGAATACTATCTCAGATTATTTTTTGGCCTAAAATATCTTAGATATTGAGAAAAAGAAAACAAGTATGAGCCAACCCAACTTAAAGAGATTGCATTATGACCCAATACCATGCAGTCACTCAACTCTTTAATGGATGAAAGAAGAAGAAAAAACTTGTTTCCTAGCTCACACCAGGAGAACTGTGCATGTGCATGTGTGTGTGTTTCCGTATTTCTTTTCTTTGTTGGAGTGGTGGGTGGGGTGAGTTCAGTATTCATAAATAAGCCAAGAGGCATGCAAAAAAATCTCTATGGGAGCGTGATTGCAAAATAAGTTGTATCTTAATCAAAAAATCAATCAGATTAAGAAACTAGAACATCAGCACAAGCAATACCCCACATTCTTCATCACGATCAATCACAGCATATCTCTGAGCCAGTGCACTAATGTCGTTTCTAATGTTATCTGCACCATGTGTCGCATCATTCATCTCCTGCTTCAGTAGTTCGATTTGATTGTTGTAATCCTCTAATGATGAGCAAATTGCCTCCTACATAGATATAGATGCAATTCAAAATACAACCGGGGCGAAAATTTATAGTTCCAACAGCAGCATACAAGTAAATATTCTGAAAGCCACTTTATAATAGACATCTTATATCTTGGGAGGATCAAACAACTACAATATTAATCGGTAGAGTCTTTGACCCGAAAAAAAAGGTAAGAGTCTTCTCACAAAAACATGGTTTCTCATGCATGCAAATAAATTCACAATTTAACTCTTAAATAAAGACAGAGAAAATCATATAAAGAAAGTAGAAATCATATAAAGTGGCCAACAACAAAGGCAATAAAACACTTTTGGAAGAAAAGAAGAAGAAAAACTTGTAACCCGACAAAGACTTCAATCATAATAAGCGCTAGCATGACAATGCAGAAGGTTACAACAATCCTACCTTGAAGTCATCAATCAGGGCAAAATCTGGAAAGAACGGTAATATATCCTCTATCTTTAAAAGGCCATCAGTTTCTTTAAGAAATGCTATTGCCTTTCGTATGTTCTCCCTTTTAGCTCCCTTTTCCTGTTCTATAACATGCTTCGCAACCATGAGCCAAAGCTTCTTTCTCAAGTCCTCATCGTCTTCAACCTTGTCAGCTTCAGCCATAGCAAGCTCAGGATCAACCTAAGTCACCAAAAGGACAACTTATGTAACAATAGGATAAAAGCCATTTCAACATACTGGAGCAAAAAAATAACAATTAGATTTGGCTAGGTTCCACTGAAGAAGAGAATATTAGCCGGAGGTGATTGTTTCTATTCCTCTGAGTTGGAGAAACAAGATACCTAGAATTCATAACCACATCAACAAACAGATAACCTCGATCTTAATTATCCCACAAGAAGCATATGTTCTAAACAATGATAGTTCTGATACATAAATAAATCAAAAAAGGCCATTGGTATGCAAATAATGAGAATATGATGTACTAAGATTGAAGCAATGATCTTTATCCTTGATTGGGGCAACAATATTTGAATCACAAAACCATTAGCCTCAAATTATAACCTGTAGGGCAAGAGCAACTGCTTCGTCATGCATGGACATCATACTGTATATATGAACACAGGCACGCATTCGCTTTTCCTTGAGGCAAAGGCGTAAAGCATACTTGGGATCATAGAAGAACTCTGGGCCATTTTCCCGTCCTTTTCCAAACTTGAATTGTAGGAAACGCAAAAGTGCACTGTCATCTTCCTGTAAATTATTATGAAAGCAATGACAAACATTCATTATAGTGGAGAGGGATGAAAAATATATAAACCCAAAGAAATTCTACATATATAATTGCATCTAAAATAAAACCGAGGAAAAAACAAGAGATATGGCTATAATTCATTTTTAAAAACTCAACCAAATTTGAATTAATTTTTCTGAAAATTACAAATTACAAAGTTTATAAGTGACAAATAAATTAATTTTTTCCCTTTATCTGGATTCAGATTTTAAAGTTGAATTGGCTTTTTCCTTTTGAAGTTAGTTAGGAAAAAAGAGGCATCAGGTTTTCATGTAGGAATATATTATCTATCCACATACAGACAATTATATATACATAATTATGTATGTATCTATCAAAACCACTAAACCATGATCTTATTTAAAATCATTTGAAAATTGTTAATCAAGAAATCCAACCTGCTTGGCATATAGCGATAATAGCAAGTTGTGAACTCCAGGATCCTCGTTATGCAAACGATGAACACAGTATTCCAAATATTTGATGACTTCGTGTGTTTCATTTCTGAATTGGATATACAAAGCAATAAGTAACAATAAGAAAGAAGAGTAAAACCATATGCGTCATCAACCAACAATCAGGAATAGAAATCCCAAGTTTTATGGAAACTGTTAATTACTAATTCAGTATCAACTAGAAGTTTGTGCCTGACAGTGAAAGAGATGTTGCTTCAGTGACCAAAGTATAAAATACATAATGGGAGCCAAAATTTGTATCTGCTTAAAAGAATTGTGCATGTCATATGAGAGGAGGGTTACATGGATAAAAACAAGGTATTGCAATACATAATCCCAACTACTCAAGATGAAAATATAGAGGGTATAGTGGATATATGCAATTCTTGGGGTATACTAGATATTTCAAGTTTTAGGTCTAAAACCAACAAAGAAAAGTGTAGTGGATTTATGCAATTATTTATTTATTTTTAAAAAAAATTACGAGTTTTTATGTGCTTCAAGGGAAAGGAATTAGTATCCAAAGAGAATTAGCCAGATCTTTATATCATAATTGCAATTTATAGTCAAGGACATTCATGAGATAATACCTTGCATGTGGTTCACTTGAATAACGCATCATTGCAGGAATGAGTTTCCTTGGGTTGAGGTTGTTTGTTGCCATCCATGACTCTACAGCTTCATATGCATCTAGCATGATGAGGTCCGGGGCAAACTTGTACTGCAAGTGAAGAATTGCATAATTCAATAAAATAAAAGGCATGTACAACAATATTAAGACATAAAAACTTGAGAACATGTGGAACCTGTTAGGGAACATGACCTATACCTGAAGATCTATAGGGACAGAAGGTTTTTGAAGCACCTCCAATGCTTTCTTTGCCTCCCCTTGCTAATATGCATTCAGTCAAAGTAAATCATTCATGACTAGAAGGACATTTTTTTAAAATAGAAGTACTAAGAGGTGATAATAACAATCTGAAACCCAAAAAAAAAAATGGTAAGCACGAAAGCACCTGAATATAATGGTGAACTACAATTTCATGCAGTTCCTTCAGACTAGCGAAAAACACCAACTCTTCAACTCGACCATAACTGCAAGATGTAGCCAGAGGATCCTTTGTTATAGTGATCTTTCAACTGGAATAAAATCTAAAGAGAAAGACCCATAAAGATAAGTTGGCCCAAGTCCCTTATGGTACATGTTTCACAATAATCTCATTGTAGATGATATCAATAAACAACATGATATAGAATATGAGATTCCACAGCTATATAATAATTTGAAAAGAATGGTCAGAAGGTAAACAATTCAGAGCCGATTCTGTAACAATTACCTTTCTAAAAGTCTCATGGTAGTTGCCTCATCCAATACATCCTTGCAGTCACTAAGAAATGCACGAAATTCTTTCATGATCGAGTGATACTCTGAATTACGATTGTCTAATGCAGTGTCATCTTCCAATAGTAGCCGATTTATCTAAAATAGAAAACAACATATAAATACCTGCTTCGTAAATTTTGAGGGAAAGTTTCAACATCTTCATAATTCTATTTAAATTGTACATAGATGATGAAGTGGGAGAAGTCAAAAGAAAGATGGTCTCAAAGTTCATCTAATGTAGGATGCATCATCTTTAATTTATCTCCATCTTGCCTTTGGATATGTTAAAAAGACAAGTATGCAGCTTTTACAAAGTTATCTAACATAAGACAGGAAAGAAAAGGAAAGGTAGTTCTTTATCCAAGAGCTAAGCAAAGAAAGAAGCAAAACCTTATCCAAGTACAATTCAGTTGCCCATGTTGAAATCATTGTAATTTGGCATTTGTCATCCTTCGCAAGGCTATCAAGTTTCCGCAATAGAAAGGTCCTTAAAGCATCCTGCAAACATGCAAAGTGAAATAAAAAAGCCCCTAAATGTATGAGTTCAGTACCAAATCAAAACACACACTAGATGCGAAGAATAATTTTGCCAGTACCTGTTCATTTACAGTGATGAACTTCAGAGTGATCTCCTCGAATGATAATATATAATTAATCTGCAAGACAATCCTATCATTTAACAAATGAGCTGTAACCAGTTCAAATAGTTCCTAAGTTGGAATAAGAGGGACCTTGAGAACCAGAGATCATGAAAAGATAGAGTGTATATAGACAGCGAAAGTTTATGAAGTATCTTGTTCTCAGCCATAAAATAGAAATAAAACAACATATTAACAGAGCAGTGGCAGGGGAAGGATTCATTGTGCTTTTTACAGTGAGGTTATATGTTTAACACAAGTCCAAATTGAAGAACCATATTTAAATCTCAGTTAAACAAATTAAATGATGTATGTAGGAGAATAACATGGGGGCATCATATTACACTAGCGAGACAGGGGTGTGTTGGTTCATTTGTAAAGAGTTGCTATGTTTGCAGAAGGGACAACATGTTTTCATTTTACTAATGGTTACTAATGTACTTATATTCATAAAAAAGATCTTGGCTAATTCTCAGAATCCGTCAAATATGAGATCTGAATAATCAGAGTGTGGTACAATTGAAAGGGACACTCATTGAATGTTACTGATGGTTAATAATATAGCTGTTCATTGAAAAGATACTAATTGGCAATTTCTTAGGTATTGCCTTAGAATATGAGAAACATCGAGTCAATACAAATATGTGGTACTTTACAGCTTTCATAGTTAAACAGACAATAGTAAGGTCAATGAGTGAAGCATAAGTGGAATTTCCTACATGTCATCAGGGTGACTGCACAATTATAAGACAACGAGATTAGAAAGAAAAAAAAAAAGAGATCAAGAAACAACAAACGTCCTGCTGCATCTATAGGCATTATTGTAATAAACTTATTGAAAAAATAGAGATCAAGGAAATAGAGAATTCACCTTTGCATAGAAAGATGCTGCTCTAAGATAATCCTTGGAGGCAAATGCAGCTTCAGCCTGCAAATCGAATTACTTTGTTACTGACTACCCAGGTGAATACAAGATTCAGAAAATAAATAAATAACACTGCGAGGCGGTGAGGTTCATATTTATTTATTTATTAAGTTCTATAACTTGTGAGAATAAATTACGATCATCGGCAATAAGTGTAACCATCAGTTAGATACCACCTGCACCAAATATACTTGGTCTCGCTGAAGTGGGTCACGACAATTTGCCAGAGCAGCAGCATACTCTTTCATGTCCAGGTAGACTTTCCACATGTCTCGGCCTTCATCATTAACAGACACCTACATTATGTTCTCAAATCCAGCAGTACGGAAAATTTTACTGTCTGATGCAAACTGAAATAAATCCGGAAAATATTTAGTCATCAAAAGAAGCAAACCTGAAATACAGAGTTTTGATCATATGCATAGAACAACCCAGCAGTGGCATCACTGCACAATCCAATGACACCCCTTGAAACTGACTCAGGTGTTTGATCAAACTGAAGTTCCTCAATAATTTGCTCACTTATTCTGTTTACAACCTTCAAAACATTTACACTCATAAAACAGTCTGGAAGCTAAATGGAGAGGACAAGTGCATTATTTAAGCTGTTTTATGTGAACACTAAAAAACCACTTTCTAGGGCACAGCATATAGGTTTTTTCATTTAACCTATGGTTTAGCACCAGCAGTAGTTCAGAACATGATACCCAATACGAGCATAGAGATAACAGCACTGATCACAAGAAAAAGTCATTCAGAGAATTAATATATGCATACCTTAACCTTATTCCCGATAAGAAGCAAGAAATGAAATTCTGAAACTGTCATAGAACTGGGTTTCACCAATTCAGCACCCTCACTCAAACTTGAATAGTTCAAAAGAGCCTTGTTCTCCACAAAATTTTCATCTCCATTAGGAGAACTGCCCAAAAGATTTCCAAAAATCCATACTATGAGAAGGTTTTCATGTGGACTATGATTAGATATATCAAGGAAAGCAAGCCAACCACAAAACTACCCAGTAGCCAGAATGATCAGAATTTAGACGGATGATACCATTAGACAAGGAAGAAAAGAATGTCATGTACCTATGTTGTGGCCCAAAATTTAAACCACCGTGATAGATACCAGCACCAGAAAGCCATGCAAAATGTACCGCTCTCCGTTGCTTGATATAGAAATGCAGTTCACTGAAAAATGGCAATAAGAACGACAGGAAACAGTACATCACAAATTTTTGCAAATCATAAAGTGATTTTTTAAATTTTATTTTATGGACAATAATTCAAAGAAAAAAATTGTAAGAAATTTTTGTATCTCATCTTACAAATAACTTTATTAGTGTAAACAAACACACTTGCCTGTTAGGTATTTCACCAGGAAGTTCCATGAAATGCACCACATGATCCAAGTAACTAGCAAAAACAGTCTAGAAATGCAGAACAAGTTAGAATCAGGAAAAACAGGGGACTGTAAGACAAACAAATATGTTGTCACTGGACATGATTAACACCATATAACAGGAGAAAAAACAATGTAAATTTAACATGACCATCTTTTCTAGGCATAAGAATACAACAGGATAATAGACCTGTGAAACAGTGAAACCCTTAGATCACCCATGTACTAACTTTCCTTAGTCTAAAATCAACAGCATGCAACTCTACGTCACCATCTCCAAACACCATTTGGCGAGCTACTACATATTTATGTCCTTACTTTAATACAAATTTTATACCTTTTTTTTTTTTGTTGAAATAAAAATCTTACATCTTTTATGCTGGTTTTTGTTGCAAATAGTTGAACCCAGAACTATGGTACAACCTCCAACCAGTGCATGATTGTCGCCATCTACTGTAAATCGTAGCACACTCCCACTAAAGTAGAAATTTTTGGAACCATGCACATATGTTTTTGAAAATTGACACCATGAACATAATTGACAATTTCACTATGCCAATGTCACCCAATTTCAATAAATCCAACACAAGAATAGGTGTTAGAGCCAAACTTACTTCCAGCGATCCAACACCAGTAAAAGAATAGAGTCGTGTAGGAGTTACAGCCATTATATAGTATCTAGTTCCATTGAGAATGGTCGCAGTTTCCATCTGCACAGAAAGAATGAGATAAAGATGATGATGCATAGAGTTACAAATTGGTGCAACTCTGTCAGAATTAATTTCCCATAAGAAAAGGTGAACAAAGATTACCTGCAAACTCATAAAAGCCTCTGGAAGTTCTAATAGTTCAAAAAGAAACTTCACGTATTTCTCCTTCTTATCCTTCTCATCCACAGCCATTTCATGAAGTTGGCCATTGTCTGTACCGAGAATGACTTCCTTCGTCGAAGCTGTGATTGAAAAAAAATCCCAGGCAATAGCTCAAATACTTAATATGTACAATACCTCCATCCAAATGCAATGGAGAAAAATAGGCAATGGACCGATAAATTACCTTCTGTTATCTGTTGTCTGTTCCAGGCGACGGCATTTACAACAAGACCCTTAAGCTTGGTCAAAATCCGAGGCTTGGTCCATTTTGCATGAGTATAGAACGTATCAGCACCCCCACTACCAACAACAGTGGCAATACAGTGGCTCCCTCCAGGATCAACAAAAACTCTATGGATGGATTGCTCCCCAGGACGACCCGCCGAGAGATCAGTATCTATAGCTCAAAAGAACAGGTACCCATCAAGCAATGCTTGATCTTACATAGAATAGAATGCAAAATTAATCAAGTCAACCCAATCAAAGAAGGGGCTTTATTGAGTTTTAAATACCCATCTAGCTCGACTGAGCTTGACACAAAGAATTCAGTAACTAAAGCGAAACATTTTCTTCTGTGCAACTTTAGAATCAGTATAAATATCGAACTAAACTGTTCCTAAGCATTCATATCTAGTTGGAAAACAAAGCTCAAAACACAAAAGTCAAAATTCAGCTCGGAAAAGCTTTATCTCATCACATTGGCATAAGCTAATATTCAAAATCCTGACATTGGCAGTTACTCAATGATTTTCAGCCAAAAAAAAAACAGTAATTGAAATTGAATTTCCATTTTCTCATCACATGGTGTGTGTAAATCTTCAAGGAATTGAATGCCAGAAAAATGATAGACAAGAATAACGCACCATATGAATCGCCGAGGCCAAAATCGTGTCGAATGATCCAACCTTTACTGGTTCCCAATAAAATGACATCGTTTCCGGCAGCCATACAGGTGATAACTCCGCGCCCCTTGGCGGCATATCTTTCTAGAAGATCCACCGTGAACACCTGCCTCCCTGAATCCATCTTCAAATTCAATTCCAGGAACTTAATTCGAAATTCTGTCCAGCATCCAAATACCCCCCAACCCACTTGAAGAAGCCGAAAGTTGGCAAGAGTTCGAGTTCCAGAGCACCAGAGCCTCTGCCCAGACCGGTCTAGTGTCTACCTGGATCCGCTGCCTGACTGGATTGGTGCCTCATTATTCCAGGATTTTAATCCTGGCCGTCGAAGACAATCACATGCTTCACACTCTGCCACGTCTGCAATGCTCAGTTGATTTTTTTTTTGTTCTAGTAATTGATTTTTTTTTCATTCTGAAAACTCTTCTATGATTTTTAATCCACATTTGTCATATAATAGAGGAGCTTTTCTGTAGTAAAAGAATGGAAGTGGGTTGAGGGTTGGGTTGGAGAATATTAGAAGTTAGAACACAAGATCTCGCAGACAGAAAAACGTTTTTAATCACTTGAGCTAAAAGTTCTGTTAGGGGCCGTTCAGTAACGCTTTCAAGACCCCATCTTCATTTTTACTGGATTTCATTTTCTAAAAACAAATTCAAACTCATGAACAAAAAATGAAAACACTTAATTATCGTTTTCATTTTCTATCCAGTGTATTGGTTTGATTGCTTTCTTCTTTTTCTTCTTTTTTTTGTTGGTCTGATTTTTCTTTTTCTTTTTTTCTTTTTTTAATTTTTTTAATTTTTTTTTTCAGATTTTTCGTTCCGCTTCATTATTTTATTTTGCTACACCAGTGTATATTAATTTTATGATAAAACCATCATATATTATTCAATTTTATATTTATTTTAAACTAAAGATAATATAATTTTATTACCTAGGTTTTTCTAAAATTAGAATTGTTATTATTATTTTAATTATATATTTTTCATTGTTTGTAATAATTTTAGTTGTTAAAATATCAGAATTTTAAAAATATATTTTTTTTAGGATAGAAATTAGCAAAAAATATACTTGAAAAATAACTCAAATATTGTTATTCTCAAATTGTCCTACCATACATGTTTTCACTATTTTTATTTTCTGAATATGTTTTCTAATTAATCTGCCAGAAGCATTTTTGAATCCAGAAAATGCAAATTTGTTTTCTTGTTTTCATTCTCAAAAAATATTCTCAAAAAACATTCTCCAAAAACGTTATCGAAAGGGCCCTTAGTCTTTGAACTAATGTTTTTACTCTTATCATGGTTTTTGTTTTCTGTAAATTTATTGGGTCACAACTCATGAGCTGTACTGTACCCAGAGTTTCATGTATACTAGTTCAACCAACAACAAAAACAAAAACAAAAAACTCATATTTTCAATCGAAATTATTATTATTTTTCTTTGGAAAAGTTACGAAGTTCATGAAATTGTAAACAATTTGCAAAATGTAAAATGTAGCCAAAACCTATATTCTCCTACTTGACAATGTAAAACATGTACAATGCTTCTGAAGTACAGAGAAAAGAGTGTTCGAGAGAGAGAAAATAATATAAGAAAAAGACGTCCGTTCAGAAAAAAACAGAACAATAAACGTAATAAATAAAAGGTTAAAACACAAATCTGTCCAAAAATAACGAAAAAAAAAAACTTTAAATCAAATCGGAGCGTCTATAGGAGCCGTTTAGCATCCAGCGGCTACGATTACACGGAGCCTCAAAATGACCCCAACGTCTTAATTTCTTCCCAACGGTCAAAAATCTCAAAATACAAGAATTTCTTCTAAATCAAGATCTCCCCCTCTCTCTATCTCTCTCTCATCCAAGAATCACAGAGAATCAGTACATATACATACAATACAGAAACCAAGGTAAAGAACCAACCCATCGTCTAATCATCTTTGTCTAAAATTGTTGGTACCCAGTGAGCGAAAATGAGTGTTTTTCAATACCCAGATGCCATTAACGCACAGGACCTTCAGGTGTGGAACAACGCCGCCTTCGACAACGAAGACTCTGAAGGCTCCTCCGCCATCAAAGCTTCTTGGTCTGATCTACTACAACCCCTCTTGCTGAATCGTTCTTCCGAGTCGTTCGAATCCGATTGCAGCAAAGAGAATCTGAGCCCCGCGATTCTGAAAACCCCTGCTTGCGTCAAATCTTCAGTACCCTTTATGCCGCTGAACACAAATACTAATCTTGAGCCATTCTCGGTGGTCGCAAAGAAGGGTCTTGAGGAGGTTGAAGAAAGAGAAGAGAAAGTTCGAGATGAGGGGAAGATTGATGCGGAAATTGAAGCAATTGAGAAGGAGATAAGTCGATTGTCTTCGAGGCTCGAAGCGCTTAAACTCGAAAAGGCTGAGAGAAACGAGAAGACAGTAGAAAAGCGTGGAAGGGTTGTGGCGGCGAAGTTCATGGAGCCGAAACAGAGTGTTAAGAATTTAGAGGGGCTGAAAAAGATCGAGTCTTTAATGTTAAGAGCGACACCAAAGAGTAATAGGAGAGGAATGAGTCTGGGACCCTCGGAGATTATAGCTGGCGCCGGATTTCGGAGGCCGAGTAAGCTTGAAATAACCCCTGTTCATGCAACACAGAGTCGCCGGAAATCTTGCTTTTGGAAGCTTCAGGACATTGATGAATTGAGGGTTACAAAAGAGAGGGGCAAGAGTTTGAGTTTGAGCCCAAAATCGCGTAAAACTGTGTCCAAGGTTCAAGTTCCTAAACAGGCTGCAACTACCATTGGAGGGTCGAAAAGGCCTGTGAAGAAGGAAGACAAGGTTCTTGCATCAATTGAACCCAAGAAGCTTTTTAAAGATGGAGGTGAGAAGTCTGTGGCTGCAAAGAAAACACCATTCAAGGCTGGGAGGGTTGTGGCAAGCAGGTACAATCAGATTGGTAATTCGGCAGTGAGTGATGGCCGGAAGAGGTCTTGGCCTGAGGATGATAAGGATGATGGTAAGAGGTGTGACAAGAGGCGGGTGTCCTTGGTGGGAAAGCCACGTGGCATTGGCCGGGAGACATCAAGGAGCCAAGGGCCGGAGAGCCGGGTGAAGAAAAGGTGGGAGATTCCAAGTGAGATAGTGGTGTACCAAGGTGTACAGGAGGAGGATAAGTCACCTTGCAATGTTGCTGAGATGGGTGACGTGCTTCCGAAGATTAGGACTGTCCGATGTGGGAATGATACTCCAAGGGGTTCAGGGCCAGCCAAAAGAGTAGCTCAATTGGTTGGGATGAAGCCCTACTTTAGCTCCAAGGAGGAGTTTTGCCAGGAATTGAGTTTTGCAGAAGAAGCTGCTGAGGAAGAATAAGTGGAATAATGGAGGAACTTACCTCCACTGAATTGGTTAACTTTTGTTCTGAAGTTTAGCTTGATTTTGGTGAGCCATAACTCTTGTTATGGAGTAAGTATGCTTTCTATTTCTGTCAATGGGTTTGCAAGTCTGTAGTTTCTCTGCTGTGCAATAATAGATGAAGCTATTTTCCTTGCTTTCCTTGCAAGATGTATTTGTTTCAGCCTTGAAAATCTGAGTAATAGTAATCAGTATGAAACATTTTAAGATTTCCTCTTGGAGATGTTTTCTTGTTGGATTGCACTCCCTTGTCTGCTAATAACAACAAACATGTTCTTTTGGGTTTTTAACAACATTTGACAACATTTGACATTACCATAATTTGACATCCTAGCATATGCTAGAGCAAGAAGCATGAGCTGATTGTGCGCCTTGCCTATGTGAAACAATGTCTTAATGATAAGCATCACTTTGCAAATGACCACAGAAAGTGAATGGCAGATTTCAAGAACTATACAACCATATCAATTGGCAATACCAAGAGACCTCCAAAGTCCAAAAGCAAAACAAATATCTGCTTCTAACTACTTACAAGCGTTTATTTCGTTTGAAATCCATAGGACCAGCAAACTCTGTATCACATGAATTCATCTCCTCCATCAACTTCAATGCCAAGTCCACCTTCCCCATCTTCTTCAGGTTACAGATCAGTGACCGGTAAACATACACCGAAGGACGAATCCGCCTCGCCCTCATCTCACTGAAGAGTCTCAATGACTCATCAACATTTCCTGATCGGCCCAGGCTCTCAATCATGGCTGTATAAGTCAGCAAATCTGGCTGAACTCCATTTTCACCCATTTCCCTGAAATAGAACAAGCAAATATCGAATTTCCCAAGCTTCCTCAAATTGTTCAACACAGCATTGTAAGAAACCACATCTGGGTCAAAACCAGCTTCTTTCAGGGACCCAAACTGACCCAGCATGTCATCAATGCGACCTGCACAACCCAAGATCTCCAAAATGGTGTTGTGGGTGTACAAATCTGGTACAAAGTTCAAAGCTTTCATCTGGGCAAAGATCAGAAGCGCTTTATCAATCTCTCCACATTCACCAAAGGCAAAGAGAACCCTGTTAATCATGGTCATATTGGGAGAGGTCATCTCCATGACTTGCTTTGTTAGTCTGAGCAACTCCCCACAATCATCTGACTTTCCAAAAGCCTTGGCAACAGTGAGAAAACAAGTCGAGTTCAAGGGTTGACGACGAGACGCGACTGCAACTTGAACAAGTTCGGATACAAGGGAAAGATCGTTCCTTTCGCTGGCTGCTGCAACCAGCACACGATTAAACGCTTTGGAGCTCAGGAAGACGCGTTTTTTGTATGACGATTCGAGTAATGGAGCGGCGTTTTCTAAATCGGAAAGAATTTGATTCACTATAGCTTCTTCTTCTGAGGAAGAAGACGCCCGAGAGTTGCTGATGAATCTACTTATAGTGGAAAACAATGGCTTATCAAGTGGGGTGGATAATGGCGTAGGCTTGTGAATCGGGTACCGATTTGGAGCCGAGTTGGGGCCGAAATTGCGAGCGCATAGGTCTGCTGCTGCTGCTATGTAGCATCGCAAACGCCTTGAAGAAGCAGATAGCATGCTTTGGAAATTCAGAGGGTTTTTCTGATTTGCGGGTAAGGTGTTCGACGAATTGCCCAGACTTCGGTCACAGGACTTGGGAGCCGATGCACTGAGGCGCGGCCTCGCGGGGTATTGAATATTAGAGTTCAAACACAAGTGCACACGAAGGTGTTTACGAATAATATATTTTTTTTAATTGTGGTGTATTTCACAATTTTCCCTTGCAAGTGAAAAATCACCTTATTTCATTATATGACTAATTTGTAACAATTCAGGGGAACATAATTGCCTTCTTTGACCAAAAAATAGAAGATGTTTGTGTCTTGTAAGGAGCTGTAAAAATTACTTAAATTTGTCAACGGGGTCTTAACCTAATGGAAAAGGATCTTGACTCGCAGATGAGAGGTCTTAGGTTCGAAGCCCTATAGCATCAGTTGTTTGTGTGTGAGAAATCCCCTCCCTTCTAGTTTAAACTATCCCTTATATTAATAAATAAAAAAATTACTTAAATCTAACTGTGAAAGAAATTAGAAAAGCAAAACAGAGTAAAACGGAGTGAGGAGACTGTTGGGATGAATATTATGTTTGGTCCACTTGATTTTCTATAGCCTATAGGCACTAAACTTGTACAACCCCAAAGGGTAAAAACGAAACAGACAACCGCTAGCTGAATACAAAATACAAGCCAGTTTATTTGCATTTATGCAGTACAAAAAATATCATAAGCTCAATCGCATTACAAGTTTGACACTAGACAAAGAAATGGAACCAATGCTCTGCCTAATATTGGAAGACAAAAATGGTGGAAACAGAGTTCTAGTGTGACTTATGCTTCCGTCTGGTCTCAAAGGCGACTTGAGTCTCTCCCGAATACAAATCGCCTTCCCCAATCAGATACCACCAGCACCCTTGTGCGCCAACTGACTAACTTGCTGCAAATATAGGGAGAATGTTCAGACAATGGTGATATGAATATGACCGGTTCAAGCGAATCTATACCAGAAATGTACCTAGCATATACTGAGTACCAGAGCCATTGGGTGCTGTGACCAATTGAGACCCAATCTCCTGGAAGATGAGCTGCAGTTTGTTCTCCTCCCAGAGGAGCAAACATCCCAAAATGTTTATACCTTGGGTTAAATCATATAAAAAGTTATCTTCTAGCATTTATACTAAGATCATGGATCAGGATGTCTTGCACCATTGACCACATATAACAGCTTATATCATGTTAAAATTTGTGTTTCTATGCTAGATAAGAAATTTGACTAGAGATTGGCAACAAAGTTTCACCTGAAGGGTTGAAAACAGTGGCGTCCAACGCCCCTAAACCTGAGGGGACCTTCAGGGTACTTCTCACACTCCTCCATACGGTTGAAACAGTTGGCAAGGTAGGCACCTTGTTGAGCAGCTACCTAGAATATAACAATTTGGAAAGGGGGGAAAAAAAGACAAGTTAATAAAGTGATAGGATGCCTGAGTTGGAGGTTCTGAGAATCTTCTGTTAATTAGTTCACCTGTGCTGTTGCAGGAAGATTTTTCATCTGAGAATCTGCTTGTGATAGAGCGGACTTAAACGTTTCAATATCGACTTCAGCAGTCGGATTTTGCCAACTCTTTTCCAGTAACTCATCAATATTCCTCATCTGTTTGCTCTTCAAGTGAAGTTCCAACTGAGGATACCTTTCCACAAGGTCATCCATGATTTCTTGAAATTCCTCAAGGTTTAAAGTACCAGACTTGTCCGTGTCTGCCGTTCTGAATATCTCTACGATATCTTCCTGACAACAGATTGCCATGCAATGGTAACAAAGTTTCATATAGCTGATGAATAATTGCTCAACAAGTGCACTATAATGCATATAAAATACACAGATAGCTTGTCAATAAATATATATACCATGACCCTGCGTTGATTTATTGTTGCACAATCACCTAAAGCATATACACCATCACATCCTTCCACCCTCAGCCATTCATCAGTAGCCAAAGCACGCCTGTTACTCTGTTGTGCTCAAACAAATACAACGTTGATTAATTGAAGTTTCAAGCCCAAAGTCAAGCTCCATATGATTGTAAATAAGCACAAATTAGCAACAAACCTGACCAATCTGCTTCATAAAATCAATAACCTCTGGGCGTGGCCCAATACCAGTTGCCCAGAGAACCATCCCATAAGGTAGATGTGAAACTTTGCCCGTTTCTCTTTCTTTGGTGGAGAGTTCCTTATCAGTTACTTTCACAACCATTGAACCTGTTTTTACATCAATGCCATCTCTAGAGAACTTTTGTTCAGCAAATGCAGTAATTCTCTTGTCAAACCTGTAAGAACAAACCAAGTGCAACCATTAACTTGCCATATTTACCAAGATTAATCCACCATCATCATTTAAATCCTAATATAGAAGCATTCATGGCCTCACATGTTCAAAATATGATCGCTTGCCTCAATAACGGTAATTTGTACGCAGTCTATAACTGAAGGGTATAACTTGGCTAAATCCTCTTTAACAAAGTCATGAAGCTCTGCAGCAAATTCCACACCAGCTGGACCACCACCAACACATACAAAATGCAAAATTTTCTTTCTTTCTTCTTCGCTTACGCAAGGAAGACTTGCCCTTTCGAAACAGTTAATCACAGACTGACGGATCTTCATAGCATCCTCTATTCCCTACAAATTAAAAGTTAAAACCCAACAACATAAAAATGAATTTAATTCTTCATCTTTTGAAAGTAGAGTGCTTTAAGTCAAAAGATTTAATTAATGTACATTTGCTCCATACAATACTTTTCAACAAGGGAAGAAGAAAAAATAAAGATACCTTCAAGAAATGAGCATATTGCTCCACACCAGGGGTGTTAAATGTATTTGATTGAGCTCCCATGGCAATGATCAGGTAGTCATAATCTACACTAAATTCACCGTGTTTTCCACCCAGATTTGTGTCTTGGGTTGATCGACAGTAAACTTTCTTTGTTTTTGGATCAATTTTATGACATGCTGCTTCTCTAAATTGAACTTCTAAACCTTTCTGCCAAAAAATGAAAAGAAATTAAGCCTTATTGTCTAAGTATCTCCATCAATCAATAATCATACCAATCAATTAGGCTTTTATCGCATACTAACCTTCTTAGTAATGCATCGAATTGGTTCAACGATGCTGCGTGCTTCCACTGTGCCACATGTAACACTTGGTAGCAAAGGAGTAAACAAGAAATAATTTTTGGGTGACACTACTTCAACATCATAATTAGAACTCTTCAAATTTTTCAAGAAACTGACTCCAGCCCAACCAGTTCCAAGTACCACCACCTTTTTTTTCTTGGCTATTTGGTCTTCCGGAACTGAATCAGCATATACAGTGTGGACTGGTGTGGTTTCATGAAATGCCGCTAGACCTCCCCCACTGCAATATATCAACGCAAATCAGACAAGGAAGAATTAAGATATGCAGAGTTTCATATACAATACGGACATGAATCAACCATACATATGCATGCATAATATATGCATGTTCATATATAATCAGCACAAACACATAACACTAGAACCGCTAATGAAACGAGGATAAACCGAAAAAAGAGAAGACAAAAAGAAACCTGACTGTTCAAAAGCTAAACCACAACTACTGAAAGCTCATATAAGATGCATGTTAAAGAGAAATGAAAGACCTGACTGTGACAACAAGAAGAAGCTTAGACAGAGAGGGCTGTTGACGAAAGAGCCTCGAGGCACTTTCATAGAAAGAATGTCCCCACATTGTGAAACCCAGTTTCTGATTATGATTCTTTCTCAAAAAGAAAAGGCAAAAAAATGTAATGCCGGAAGATATATGATTTTGAATTGAGACAGTGATCTGGTTGCCAAAAATTGAGGTGACAATTTCTAATGGAAGGGTATGTGAGTGGGGGTTATTACTTCAAATCAGGGCCCGAAGCCTAAGGTGCAATTGTCACGTAAAATAAGGCACTCTATTCTTTTGGGTCCGAAGTTGACTTAGTCAGACCAGAAAAAGTAAGACACGTGTGCTTTGTCTAAAAGTCCAAGACAGGGAGACAGGGTTGTAAATTAAGTTGTAGCCTATGATATTGTTTGGATGTTGTGGTTAATAATCAAAATTCCAGTTTTTAATTCTCTGAAAATTATCTCACGCATGTCAAGAAGTTAAACGCAATGTCTCCAAGCCCACATGGGCTTTGAACATCCCACTTCTTCACACATTCAGAAGAATAGATAGAAACAACATATTTACTGCAGTAAGTAAAATTCGATGTTTTGGCCATGAATGAATCACATCACAAGGAATTTTTTTCTACGGCCTATAAAGGAATTTCTCTCTGAATTTACATATGAAGCAGATGCAAACACTCATAATTTACTGGTGCCAGAAATATTCTGGCCCTCTTCAAATGCGGCTTGAATCTCTCCCGAAAATAAATCTCCGGGTCCAATCAGATACCACAAGGACCCTAGTCCGCCAGCTCACTTGCTTGCTGAATAAGGAAAACATTGGATCGAATCAGATTCAATCTTGCAGATAGTACGTTATAACTCTTGTTTACAAGAAGCAAGCAAATTAAGATCACCTTGCATATACGGAATACCAGAGCCACTGAGTGCTATGGCCCATGGAAACCCAGTCTCCAGGTAGCTCTGCTGCTGCTTCCTCTCCCCCCAACGGAGCGAATTGCCCGAAATGCTTGTACCTAGTGATTCACAAGTTACAAGTAACTCACTGGTTAGGAAAGGAAAAAGAAAGAAAATGGCATATGCAGAATCAACTGGACAGTAATATTGTGTGTCAAAGTGAGATTTTGCTAGCAATTTAGAATGCCAAATAAAAAGGCAGTTCTGGAACTTATTGAAATTTTCATTCCCATTTTTAAATAATAAAGGGTGCAAGTGAGACGAGCCTAAAGTATATTGCATACCGGAAGGGACGAAAGTCATGATGCCCAGAACTTTTAAAACGTCTAGGACCTTCAGGATTCTCTTTGCATTGCTCTCTCCGGTTAAAGCACCTAGAAAGATATGCTCCCTGCTGAGCAGCAACCTGAATGCCAAAAGAGTGTAGAAACTGAGGGTCCCTTTCATAACTAAAAGTAACCAGTTTACTCCAACTATAAGATAAAAGACATATACCTGTGCAGTTGCAGGCAGACTCTTCATCTGTGAATCCACTTGAGCAAGGGCTAATTTAAATTCTTCAATGTTCACTTCCTTCCTATCATTACCCTCAGGATCTTTCAACAGGTCCTTCACATCCTGCAGATGCTGGCTCCTTAAATAGAGTTCCATTTGGGGGTACCTTATGATGATGTCGTCAATTACATCTTGAAATTCACCAACTGTTAAGGTACCAGAGTTATCTTTGTCCGCAGCTTTAAATATGGCAGAGATATCTTCCTAAAGGTGACAAGATGGATACCAGTTTTAGCAATAATGTGTGAAAAACTACTACAAATATAAGAAACAAACACTAAATATACAACATATTCTGACTTCAAGAAGCTGGTCCAACATACCACACTATAATAAATCTAAGCTTCCAGCACTTACGGAAATTCTAATGATGAATATAAAAGAGGTAAGGTTTTGCATACCATGATTTTACGTTGAGTAATTGAAGCACAATCGCCAATGGCATACACATCTTCACAACCCTTTACACGCAGCCATTCATCAGTCACTAGAACACGTTTATCAGCCTGCACATGGAGCAGAATATAAATTATGATTGACTGAGCATGTCACCCCTGTAGCATCCATATTAGTCCAAGCAGATTGTGAAAACCATCAATCCGACAAGACCAGTTGATTATAATGTAAATTCTATATTTCTCAGGCTTTGGATGGCATAAAAATTATGAAACAAACCTGCCCAATTTGTTTCATAAAGTCACTCACAACTGGACGAGTCCCAATACCAGTCGACCACACAACCAACCCATGTGGTACAGAGCAGACCTCTCCCTTGGATTTCACCTTCATTGTGATTTCCTTATCAGAAACACTGACAACCCGACATCCTGTCTGAACATCAATACCATCTCTTTTAAACTTCTGCTCAGCAAACGAACTAATTCTGTCATCAAACCTACAGAGAGAGGATATGAAATTTTAAAGAGTTCCTTGATGTGAACTTGCCTATTCACTTTTTGAAATAAGAAAACTTTCAAATCATGGAAGGTGAGCTTCCGTGATTGGTACAAGTTCATTGGTCCCATACTTCAATATTACAGAAACAAGTTGCTGAAACTTCACATAAATGAAGTGCGGAATCAAGCTAAAATGGGTTTATCATTCAAATGATTCCAAAAAGCAATCAATAGGATAAAACATGATGCATCTTTCTTACATGTTCAAGATGTGATCTCCCGATTGGATCACTGTTATTTTCACAAGATCCTTAACCATAGGATATAACTTGACTAAATCCTCTTGGAAATAATCATGCAGCTCTGCAGCAAATTCCACACCAGTAGGACCCCCTCCAACAACTACAAAATGAAGATTTCTCCTCCGTTCTTCTTCACTTAGACCTGGAAGTACAGCCATTTCAAAGCAATCTATCACACTCGCACGTATCTTTTGAGCATCTTCTACTTCCTGCATGTGAAGTCAAAGATGCTTCATTAGAAAATTTCCTATCACCACCTTATGAAAGAAGACTAAGAGCAACTTGGTTTTCTTGACAGACTTCAAGATACACAAGTTCATTTAAAAAGATTGAACAAGCAACCTAATTTAAAGCACAAATATGATTAAATGCTGCTTTGCTCCACTTGCATGAAAATAAACTCACTTGCCTTCAGAAAATGACAGTTCTCCTTTACACCAGGAATGTTAAAAGTGTTTACTTGTGCTCCTATAGCTATGACCAAGTAGTCATATTCAAGGGAAAATTCATCATTTCCCACCAAGTTGGTGCCAAAATTAGCCCGCAAGACAACACTTTTATTTGTAGCATCAATCTTGACACATTCTGCCTCGCAAAATTTGATCTCTCCATTTCTCTGCCATGACATAGAAGTAACTTGTGAACATTAATTTCTGGCTTACAGTTTGGAACTTTTGAACATAATGCCAACGAATTCCTGCAACATATACTAATATACATTTGTATGTGATCAATCTTTCCATACAACTAATACATAAACACATAAAGGAATTCCTGCAACTTTTGAATGTGTCGCTTACCTTCTTTATAATATTTCGAACTGGCTCTACTATGCTTCGGGCTTCAACCGTCCCACATGTGACACTAGGTAACAAAGGGGTAAACGCGAAATAATTCCGGGGTGAAACAACCTGAACATCATAAGCTGTAGCATCAAGATACTTGAGGAAACTAGTACCAGCCCATCCTGTCCCGAGCACCACCACTCTCTTCTTCCTGGATTCATCTGGTTTATCATCAACAACACTAGGAGAGCCAATGTTTGACTGTGATTCTGCATACGCCAGGAGACCTCCACTACTGCAATCATCCAAAAAATAAACCAAACAGAAAATGTGATCAACATTTTGACTATATTTGCTTGTCTATTACATTGAGGCAAGAAAAGCTACTGTCTACTTTCAAAAAAGTTTATTTTGGTGTTAACTAGGAAAAAAAAGTAACAGTTCAAAAAACAAATAAAAAAGTTAAAAGTAATAAACTAGTGCACTTCTTCAACTAGCCCTTTTATTAGTAGATCTATATCACGTTACTTGGAATATGTACATTCAGTGTAATCCTACAGACTAAGCAAGCAAAGGAATAACGTGAGGGATACGGGTTCTTTGCCACAGTGAAAGATCACACGAAACAAATCAAATAAGTTAAACATTTACAATTAATATATTTTCGCTAATTCCATTTTCTCAGTGACCAAACAAGGGCTAAGTCTCTGGTGTGTGGCTAAGAAAACTGAGGTTCATAGAAAAATTTGGATTCAGAGTTTACGGATTATGCCATTTTGCTTTCATGGGAAATAGAATAAATGATACTTGAACTAAGTCAAATACAACCAAAACTTAAAAAAGAATGTCTTTATATCCTAGGAAAGAAAAAAAAAATTGAAATTCAAGCTTGCCATCTCATTTTCTAGTCCTACATTTTTCTCAGAAGCCAAACAGATCGAAGCAAGAAAGAAAAAGTTAACATGGGTAAACAAGAAATGAGGAGGAAAACGAATCACTGAAACAGGAGAAAGTAGAGAACTGAGAACCTGAGAGTACAGAGTACCAGAAGCTTGGAGGCAACAGGGTGGCCATTGAAAGCACCTGAAGCTCTGGTGAAGAAGGACGAGATCGTCATAAGTTGACCAGAATTGACAGGCTGATCAAAGAAGACAGCGAGCAAGTGAACAGACTGCTTCCTTCAGCTCAAATCACTCCACACTCGAAGAGACAATGTAATTAGAAAGAAGATAAAAGAAAATGAGGAGCTGCTATATTAGTCATTACTCAATGGACACGTGGCCCTTGTTTTGTGCAGTTATTTAGGGGATGAGTTGGATCCTCCGACAGTAACATGATTAGATGGTAGCTGTAGGCAAGATGTCGGCTGGGCCTGTATTATAGTATTTTATTCGGATCTAATACTTTAATTTAATCTAAATTACGTAGAGGAGGATTCGAACTAGCTCAGCGTGGAAAACACATATGTTCTAATCAACTTGACTAATCTCAAGTTTTTATTGTCCAATATATTTTTTTTGGAAAATACTAGGGAGACCAACTTTAGATACCAACTTGTGTACCAACTCTCTAATAGAGCGTGAGACCCATTGTATTAGTAGGCTCCACCTCTATTAGAGAGTTGGTACACAAATTGGTATATAAAATTAGTCTCCCTAACATAACCCATCTTTTTTAGTGTAGTATGCTACTCCAACTGCTTTGGGCCTCTGTTTATAATAGTGTTGTAGTGATATATTTTGTTATACGGACTAAAAGTAAAATTTGACATTTTGTTTTTATAAAAAGGACAGATGGCTCCAACTTGTATGGTGGTTTTTATAAATAGTTTTATAAGGACATTGGGTTGGGACCTTCCTAGTCCTTCGGATAGTTGAGAATCTTTACTTGACGATGTGCTACGTGCTTCAGATTATTTTGCTTGAAATAATTTGATCAAATAATGGAATTTCACGAACAAGTCAATGTTGATAATAGACCTGGCAATATTGCACACGACCCGTTAACACGACACGAATTCGCACGAAATTATCAGTATTTGGGTTGAGCTTAATGGGTCGGGTTGAAAACGGGTGAACCCGTTAGCCACCCGTTAAGCTAACGGGTCGTGTTGGGTCGAAAACGGGTGAACCCGTTACACCCGTTAGGGAGGTTAATTTTGTAATTTTGCAAAATTTCTTTTCTTTTCTTCTTAACCTTTTCCTCTTTTTTTTGGGTGAGTTCACCTTTTCCACTTTAGCTTTCTCTTTCCGTGTCCTTTTCTTCTTTCCTTTTTTTCCTTTTCTTCTTCCTCTCCTTTTTTTCTTCTCTTCTTCTCTCCACTCAACAGACTCCTCCAGCTCTTCCTCTCCTTTTTTTCTTCTTCTCTTCTTCTCTGCTTCTCTCCACTCAACAGACTCCGTCAGCCCAGCCACTAGAGTCCACCAACGAGCCCAGCCACCAGAGTCAGCCAGGGAATAAGGAGGAGGTATCTGGGTCGAGTTCCACAGATTGAATTTTCTTTTTTCCTCAGTTTCTGTTGTTGTTGGGTTTTAATATATTTGTGAGAGAGATATATACTATTTTGGGGTGAGAAGATTGAAATGGTGTTTTTTTTTTTTTTTTTTTTTTTTTTTTCTGGTTTATTCTTAACGGGTTAACGGGTCGTGTCGGATATTCGCGAATTGTAACGGGTCGTGTTTGGGTCTAGTATTTGTCACCCGTTAACTTAACGGGTCGTGTTCGTGTCAACCCGTTAAGAAAACGGGTTGACCCGTTAACGACCCGGAACCCGCTAAAACGACCCGTTTGCCAGCTCTAGTTGATAAGATAATATATATATAGGGATACAGTCCCTGAGAGATCCTTTAAATATTATTTGAGGGGCCATATAAATGTTAAATTTAGAGAGAATGGCTAGCGGCCCACTACTAGCAACACCGATATTGTCCCAACTTAACCACCTATAAAGTCCAGTAAGTGTGAGGTTTTATTACAAAAGTCCTCAATATTATTAATAATAGAACCATTTATTATATTTTGTATATTATTTAGTCAAGTTTCCGATGTGGGACTCATATTCTACAACAACAAATAGTGGCGAAGCCAAGATTTTATGTGTGTGAAGGCCTCTCACAAAATATAAATAATAAAAAATTTGATCTCAAGACATACCAAAACATAAAAAATAATATTGTCTATTCATTACAATTATAATTTTTACAACCAAAAAAAAAAAATCATTACAATTCATAATTGTCCTCGACACATCAATGCTATTAAAAATATTTTTCTCAATATATGCAACCTAGTAATCATTCGTCTATGAATTAACCTAATTTTAAAACTTGATAATATAATATTGAGTTTGAGAGAAAAACTCACAAACAATGAGAAACTTTGCTCCCGCCAATAAAATAGAAAAATGAATTAAAATCTCTTTACTTTTTAGCAATTTGTGTAAAAAGGTAATATTTGTGTTAAAAGGTAATATAATAATAATAGTTTTATCAAAACTAAGAAGATGTAGTCTTGGAGGAAACGTAGGTTTGGCTGGGTAGGGCTCCACATGGTAAAATGAATATGTTAATTAATATGGATTATCCAATAACAGCATACTACTTTCTTTCTTTGTGGGGCCTGGGACTGCACTGGTCCAACATGGCTCCACCCATACATACAAAGGTATCTCTCAAATAATTTTTTTTGAGAGATCTCTTAATTGAAGTTCTCTGTATAAAAGATATTCTCAAGTGAGAATAAATTCATTCATTCAATGACATGGAAGCCATTTCCATTTTGTTTTGTGTAACTCTCTTCTTTTCCATATTATTATCATTAAAAAAAGGCACTAAAGCATATAAACAGCTCCCAAGTTCTATCTACAAGGTACCAGTGAAGAAAAGCCAAATCTAAAGGTGTTGCTTGACTTTTTGGTATTGCCAGAGCCTGGTTTCTATTGTACTAATACTAGGAAACGTGAGAAAAGTGTCTGAGTTGATTTTATTAGCATAAAGAATGCACGCAAAGAAGTTGTCCGTACATTAGTAAAATAAGGATATCTGCATTAGAGAATAGAGCTTCTACTGAATGATTCCTCAAATAAGTTTATTTGATGTACACCATTGTAAGACTCACTCCGCATTGTATTTCGCTAATTCAAACCGTCTATTTTTTAGATAATCATTCAAAGATCCTCTCTACAAAAAATCACTTGAATCCTATATTATTTGACAACTCAATTGAGTTATTGAAATTTTAGTACTTTCTTGAAGCATCGTGTTCATTGATTTTGTAGGACACAATTGGATGTCAAAACAGTTTCCGATTTGTCTAATTTTTTGCTAGGATGATCTATAAACTTAAAAAATAAATGATTTGAATCGTTAAAAAAAAATTCATACGAGACCCTAAAGGGTGTTCCTCAAATAATTATTTGAGAGATATCTCAATAGAATGATAAGTTCTATATAGTAAGTTACACTGCTCATTAAACAGGTACATATAATGCATAGTGGGAACATCATACATTTAACTATTTTGATACCATGCAGGTTTTTTGTTTGCATGGGTTTAATTGTAACTTGCCTTGGACGGTGACCCTTGGCCCTTTTATATAATTTGTACATTTTCTTTCGCCAATTCGGGTGAATAATTTGTGTAATAACACAAGGTCGACATGTCATTTGATGTTGTCGTTATAAATAGTTATTTTTTACAACATTAATCTACAAAACTAGCGTGCGAATAAGCATGAGTCATTCATACAAGAGTTACAAGTTACAACCTACTAACACCGCCACCTTGATTGGAAGCATATAACATTTTCTGCTTTCTTTTGTTTGGAAAAGGGGGCCAGAAACACAAAATGTGAATGGTGTTTAAATATTGCATAAAAAAAAATTGGTAGCATTGTAATTGAGTTGTACAAAAAGACACAGGTGCACAACACACAATGAACAGTCTGAAACAGTCCAATGTAGAACAACCTAGCCAAAGGCCTAGCAGAGGAACAGAGGAACAAGGCCCAGAAAAAGAAGAGACCTAACAGCTCGTCAAAGGGAATCCCTGTACATGCCCAAAGCCTATCACTACCAGCACAATTTTTTCTTCAGCAAAAACCCAGTATAGTCGCGCGGCTATACTATTTCATTGTAAAAAAGTAGCAAAAACCGAGTACAACCGGGGGCTATACTATTTTTAAAAAAAATTAGAAAAACCGAGTATAGAACGGCTATTCTATTTATTAAAAAAAAAAAAAAAGAGCTAAGCAAAGCTTCTTTAGTTGTGCAAAGCTTCTTTAGTTGTACAAAACTAGAGAGTAAAATAACTTACCTTAACAATCTAAACAATAAGAAAAGCCACCCAGACATACACAAGTGTCAATAACTCCTTCCAGTAAACGTTGTGTGATATAGGCACCTGGATAGAGCTGTTCATCATATAAATAGAACAAAAATTGAAATCACTTAAAAATTGCAGATAACAAAGAAGTTGCAAAAAATTGCAAGAAACGTTGTGTGATATAGGCATCTTTCATGCCCTTTTTACATGTTTTCTTATCTCTTCACCACTCACCACAAAAAAAGAAGAAGAAACTCTGAAAAATAGACCTAGGTGGCGCCTAGGCGCTAGGTGGGAGAACACCGCAGTGAGTTCACCCTAAACGTTAGGGGTAGGCGCCAGGGAGTTAGGCGGCGCTTGGGCGCCCACATAGGCACCCTGGGCGGGTCGGGTGGCTGCTTCTCTACTCTTCTCGACCCAACCAACGGAAACGACGACTTTTTCTCTACTCATTAGAGGTATTTTTGAATTTTTCTTCTTTTCTTTGTAGCTGCTGCTGGGCTCACCTTATTTCAAGGGCGCGCAAGAGGAGATGATGGAGGCAGAGAAAGATGAGAGAGGATGGAGGTAGAGAGAGATGGGAGGTGATGGAGGAGGAGAGATGAGAGACAAGATGAAGTTGCGTGAATTTTTTTTTTTAATAGGTTTTCTTCAAAACAACGTTGTTTTGAGGTTTTAGTTTCTTTGAACATTGGTTTTAAGTTAAATGCACGTTTTACTCGGTTTTTGCTGTTTTTTTACAATGAAATAGTATAGCCGCGTGGCTATATACGGTTTTTAAAATTTTTTATAGAAATAGTATAGCCGCTTGGCTCTATTCGGTTTTTAAATTTTTTTTTAAGAAGCTGCATCAGATTTTTCCTTACTGCAGCTGTGGGATAGTAGCTGGTACGGTGGGTATCCTAATTGGGCTGGGAGGCGGGTTCATCTTGGGACCCTTTTTTCTTGAATTGGGAATTCCTCCTTCGGTATAGTTCAACGCAAGACAAAATTCACTCTATTCTTTTTGTATGTCAGAAAATCTTGTCAAGAAATCCTTGGCAAGGAAAAATCACTGAAGAGGTTTGGATTCAAAATTCCTTGATCATTGGTTTTGATCCCAAGTCTTCCACTGCCATTTCCAAGTGTTAGTAATCACCTTTCTTATTAATCTTTTGTTTTAACTTGTTAATTTCATCTTAATGTATAATTCAATTTTGACAGAATTAAAGAACTATATGCCATCCTATGGGTCATGCAGGTAAGATAATGGGTGCTTCAGTTTCAACTGTATACTTGAATTTGAGACTTAGGCACCCAACACTGGACATGCCCCTTATAGATTATGATCTGGCATTTCTCTTTCAGCCAATGCTCATGCTGGGCATCAGCATAGGAGTTGCCTTCAACGTCATGGTCGCCCACTGGATGGTCACAGTTCTACTATTATTATTCTCTTCTTAGGTAATAACATTTTGACCACAATTTATTTGTTACTTATTACTGATTTCATAATGCAAAATCCATTTAATGTTGTATTTTCTGAAGCCCAGGCCCTTCTCTCTCGCCCAGGCCCTTTTCTAAACCCTAAACATAACACGCAACCTCTCTTCTTCTTCAATCTCAACGTCGTCTCTCTCTCTCTCTCTCGCCTCATAGCACCATCGTCATCTCGTCCCAGAACTTGGAGTTCCAAAATGGCCTTTTCTTTCTTCTAGGCGCCAGCGCCCGCCTAGACCGCCTAGACCGCCTAGCGCCCGCCTAACGCCCGCCCAGGCCATTTATTCAGATATGAGTGACAGTGTGTTCAAGGATTTAACTTTTAAAGAAAATTTCCGAGAATTGGAAAAGAAAGAGATGATGCTTACATTGTTCCTACAACCTTTTGGTTTATTAGCACCACGATTTTAACTGTATCTGAACTTTGTGCAGACATATACTCAAACTTGCTCCACCGTGCCCAAGCAACAAATATATGTTACAACTCAAATTCAATCCAACTTCATTAAATTCCTCCTTAACATTGAAAAGTAGCTTGAGCACACTTGGTAGGTGTGGATGAACTCATAATATCTACATAAAAAAACATAAACCCATTAAAACATTAGTCAAACATACATATTATATAATACATTATAATCCAACTAAAAGAAACAAAACACATTATACAATCCAATTAAACATTATCATGCTAATTTTTTTTTACCAACATATATAGCACGTATTTAACACAAACTAAGCACAACTAATTAATCAAAAACATTAACCTCAATTTAAAAAAAAAAAACAGAAACTTAAACATTATCCAAGTGGCAGCATTAACCTCAATTTAAAAAAACAGTTCCTTTTTCGGAGAGCAGTTGATCAATGTGGGACAACTTTCTTTCTTCCTTTTTTTTAGTTTTTAGTTTATGGTTTATCCGAATCAGGAATCATCCCATTCCTTCTTCCCCTCTAATTCCTAACTTTGATCCCGAAATCGATGAGCACATAAGCCAAGCCAGCCTGCTGCATTTACAATGACGAGAAGATGGAGAATTATCATGTTACAAGTTGTCCACAACCAGACTCAAATGTTACTTGACAATGACAATAGTTGTAATATATAAATCATTCCGCCCAAATGAAGAAGGCAGTGGAGTGGACCTAGTGTTAAGCTGTGTTGATGAGGCAAGAATTCAGAAACTCTACAGAAACTCTCATCCCCTTTGTAGTTTAATTTAAACTATCACTTATTTTTTCCAAGTCTCAAATATGAAAAGAGCCCTCAAAAGGATGAAGAATGATGAAGAAGGACAAAAACCAATAGCAAAAAAAATAAGGCCCAAAAAGGGTATGTTCTAAATGTATTTATGTAAATAGTGCATACCAAGGCTAAATATAAAAGTCTCGTGATCCCTTATATTGACTACTTATTTAGTATATTTTTCATACATTTTGTTGGCACAACCAATCTTGGATGGGATCGAGAGCTCCTTGCAAAGCATGGTACAAGTTATCAATTTTCTTGGAAAATAGTGTCTTGTTAGGTGCATAACAAGTTCAAATCATATTAAGGTGTTAAAAAAAATTATTATAGGAACAAGCACACATAACAAATGATGCATTTGATAACTCCAACAATACTCACATAGTTAACAATTAAAATGCATAGTTGATATCTATTAAAAAAAAAATTGCATAATTCATAATGAAAATCTTACTCGTAATCAATTTCGTCGATTTGTTCGATGCATTTGGATAACTAAGGCCATCCCCAATGGGGGCTCTATATGGGGCTCAAACACCACAAGGCTCCAATATATACAAACCCTCTTTAAAAAGGCATCCCCAATGGTGCAAATTTGGGGCTCTAAAACTTAAAGCCCAGCCGGAGTAGTAGCTAAATGTATGACCTTGGTTGAAGCTCATGAAATCGAGTGGGACCCACCAACTGAAAAAGCTGCAGCCCACTTTTGTGTTATTTCTCACTTGCCTGCGACTGTACAAGGCATACTTGCCTTCAATTTGATTGTTGATTTGCTGCTGGCCCACGTTCTTTGCATGTTGGCCCATATAAAACAAATTTACAAAATTGATTGTTGATTTGCATGCTGGCCCACGTTCTTTGCAAGTTCTTTGCAAGGGATCCATATCCAACTTTGGGATGACCATTGTATCTATGAAATAAATGTTGATTTCCAAATCTTGTCCAAATTTTGATTTTTTTTGGTTGAAATGTTCACACAAAAAAAAACTAACATAACATGAATAAACATTAAAGTAAAATAGTTAACAAAAAAAAAAAACCATGTAAATCAAATTACATCATAAAAAAAATATAGAGCCCGCCATGAATATAGAGCCCCCCATTGTGGGAGAGATTCCTTTAGAGCCCCAAAGATTCCATCGGAGCTCTAAATGGGGCTCTATAAATCCTTTTTAGAGCCCCAACCATTGGGGATACCGATCTCCAATTTCATTGATATTTTACATACAAGAAGATGACGGCTCGGATTGTGATTATATATACAGTGAAAATTTGTTAACCTCGAGAAGGGGGTAGCCAAGAAACCAAACCCAGGAAAAATACAAAAGCAACAAACAAGGAAGTCCAAGCCACAGGGGGGACAGCAAAACCAAAATGCAATACAAAGACAAACTAGGAGGGGAAAAAGAAAGACACAGCAGCACTACGATCCACCGTGTTCAAAGGCCTCCTAGCCGGAACTTATGTAATGCTATTAACAAAGTTGACCAAGTTTCTAGTGGACGAACCAGACTCACCCCAAGCAGCCAAAGCCATCTCTCCCATTTTCCTGCTCCTTTCTCTAAGCTCTCTCCCTTTTTCCGACTCCATCAGCTCCCTAACCCTTCTCTCCAGTTCATCCCCAAATACAAACCCATCTTCCTCTCTCTGCTCCACAGCAATCGCCAACTCCGTTTCCTTCACCAAAACACTCCTATTCATGTGCTGCTCTGCATAGAGCGGCCACGCCACCATCGACACGCCGGCGATCACTGCTTCAAGCACCGAGTTCCAGCCACAATGCGTCACAAACCCGCCCACCGATTCCTTCTTTAACACTGCCACCTGCGGAGCCCATGACTTCACCACCAAGCCCCTATCTTTGGTCCTCTCCAAGAACCCTTCTGGCAACAAACCCTCCAAATCAAAGTCATGAACTCCATGGACCTGCTTGGTTTTCTCATCAAGAGGAGGCTTCTTCACCACCCACAAAAACCTCTGCCCACTCTTCTCCAACCCATCTGCCATCTCCTTCAATTGAGCTCCCGAGAATGATCCCATGCTTCCAAAACAAAGAAACACCACGCTTCGACTTGGCTGTTTATCAAGCCATGACAAACAAACTTCCGCCTCAGCGGCATCACCAGATTGTTTTTCTTCATCAATCAACGGCCCAATACAGAAGAAGGGAGGAGTGGGAGCATCAGGAACACAAAGACCTCCAGCAATGGCTTTGAGGACTGCAGGAGGCTCCAGCTCTTCAAACGTGTTGGCTATGATCCCATTAGATTTGGGAAGGTGTGAGCAAAAGTAGAGCATGTCCCAATACGAAGGGTCGTCTCGATCAAGCATTGGCTCAGGCATGTGGGGGGCCTTGATAGGAGACTTGAACCCGGGAAACTCGAAAACAGTCTCGGTTAGATCCTTGAAGCTCTTGGTGCTTTGTTCCCCGATGTAAGGGAAATACAGAAAAGTCACAAGAGCTGCAGCGCCAGAGGTGTAAAAGTAGTAGGTGGGAATGCCGAGTTCCTTCGCCATTGGCAGCGCTGAGGAGCAGAAGAGGTCGATGATAAAAGCGCGAATCGCTGAAGATTTGGAGATCTCTTGGAGGGCAAGGCGGACATGAGGATCATTCCGGCGGATGAAATCGAACATTATGGCAGCGCCGCTGCAGCCAATTAATGATTTATTTTCATTTTGAACTCGAGGGAATTGGTGGAAGGAGATGGAAGGATGGGCTTGGGAGATGCGGTGGATGTAGGCGGGGATGCTTGGAGTATCCACAACGCTGCCGCAGGTGTAGAGAATAGTGATGGAGAATTTTTCGGGGTAGCGATTGAGAATGAGCTTGCCTAGCTCAACCATGGAGATTATGTGCCCCATTCCTGGAGCTGCGTAGAGGACTATTGTGTCTTTTTCCATGGCTTTTGGTTGATTTGTGTTTGGCTTCTGTCCTCTGGTGAGGTTTTGAAATACTCTTCACGCAAAGTAATGGAACGGAAATTCAACTCTGAGAAAATTAGGTGAAGCACGAGGGCACAGCTTGTACACCAAAACGACAATCGCTAATGTAAAGTTGACAGTGATTGGCTGATTCTGACCATCAATAATAATAGAAGGTTGTCTTCTTCTTTTTTGCTTTTGTTTTTCTTGTTTTCTCATTTCGTTTTTATGTTGGGGATCTTTACCCTGAGATTGGGACATATAATCATAATCATAAGAAAAAGGGGAAATGGTTTTATTTATTTATTGGAGTAAGATATTCTTTAAGCATGTTGGAATTTTAGTGGTTCAAAATTAGCTCTATTATTTAATCTTAAATTTATGCTTTTATTCATTTGGTGGTTTATTATTCAAATAAAATATTCTAGAGTATCACCAAGAATCATCGGTTGTTGGAATTTTTAGTGTTTCAAAATTAGCTTTATTATTTAGTTCGTGTTGTAAAGTCTTGAGTGGATTCCACATATTTGGAAATAATGAAGAATATCATGATGAAAGTACTGTGGAAGTGGAAGGCATGATTACTCATTCAATAAAATATCAGATTTCTATTACAGCTTAATTTATCTATACTCTCCCCACAATATCTTTAGTTTTATAACAATCCGTATATTTATGTATTTATTAATTTGGTAGCTTGTTATGAATTAATTATGCTTCAATATGCCGAAGGGATCTAGCTCAGTAAAAAATTACATTAACTTGCAAATTAGCGGTGTCATGTTCGAACACCCATGACTTTGTAGTATGTGTGTAAGAAATCCCCATCCTAACTTTGGCCCAAAAAAAAAAAATTGATGCTTGAAAATGGTTATTTATTTGACAAGAAACACATAATAACCAAATCAGCACCCAATTCATAAAGCAATCAAAATCTAGGAAGAATTTCGACAAGAAAAAGTTTGTTGAGGATCCATTTAATTAACCAATTCATGAAAATATCACAACCCCAAATCACCCACCAAAACGACTCAGCAACTGCAACAGTACTTTTTGCAGCTACATTTGCAACAGTACCAAAAACAACATCTCCAAGTGAGGTTGAGGAACCTAGTACACAAACCCATCCCAACCTCTTGGCAAGAATGGCTGGTTTGAAACTTGATAAGTTTACCTATGAGGGTGCTTTGTGTGTAAACTTGATAAGTTTAACTTGATAAGTAACCTCCCTCTGATGATCTCCTTGCTTCTTCTGCTGGTTCTGATTTTCATTTTGTGGGCTCGGAGACCACATTCCAGCGCTGGCCAGCAAGCTCACAACCAGGAAGACTGCCACAAAATTCATCATTTTTTTATGGATTAACTACACTTTAGTCCCTGTAGGTTTAGTGTCAATATCGAAATGGGCCCCAAGGATTCAATTCAATCAATTTCATACCCGACATTTCAAAGTATTACCAATTTACACCCGCCGTTACATTGACCGTTAAAATCAGACGTTAAATGCTGACGTGGCAGTCGTGGGACCCATCTCATAACCAAACAGCAGTTAGAAAGAGACTAATATAGGACAAATAATATTAAAAAATTCTTTATTTTTAAAGTTAATTAAAATCAATTATTTTTTTTATAAAAAAAACATAATTAAAATGACAATAATAATAATATTGATTTTAAAAATATTGTCGGATTGGCAAAATCAATGAAACTATTGTTAAAATCAATAATACATAATATTGATTGTAAATACATGTATTATTGGGTTTGGATTTAGGTAAATACATGTCATTTTAAAAAAAATCAATAATATTGTTAAAATCAATAATAATAATACATAATATTGATTTTAAAAAACCCTATTGTCAAACCTAAATCCAAACCCAGATCTTCACCACCCATCCTTCTTCCTCTTCCTTCTTCTCTCCACCCATCAAACCCTAAATCCAAACCCAGCATCTCCACCACCCATCCTTCTTCTTCCCAGTCCCGGCCCTGCCTAGGGGCAGTCAGTGCGACTGCCCTGGGCCCATTACTCAAGGGGGCCCCAAATTTTTTTATTATAATAAGTGTTATATTATATTATAATAAATTAATTTAATATTTTTCCATAATTTTTAGGAATAGGATATTGAGATGAATTTGAAATTTTGGAACAAAGGATCCATGATGAGAGTTTTAAAAGAAATTCTTTGATATTGGCTTGATTTGCATTCTTGAAATTCTTTGACTCATTGGTATGGTCTCCATAGTTGGACATTTGTTTTCATTATTTCCATCCTTCTTCTTCCTCCTCCTTCTCTTACAACATCCCCACCTTCGTTCCTCACCCACCACCCACCACCTCATTCTCCCTCAGTCCTCTCCTCCTAGCCCCAACCAATACCAGAGCTGTAACAACCCAAACCTTAATTAATATTTAATTAATAATTTATTAGAGGAGAAGACAATTATGCCCTTGAGGTATTTTATTTGATTTTAAGTTGACTTTTTGACCGGGAAGGATTTTGGAAAATCCACTTGTACCATTGCGTAGAGCACGACAAAACGAGTCCGTAGACACGTAGTGGACTCGAATCGGACTTGTAACGAAGAAAATACAATCAAAATACGAAAAAAAGGGCAAAATGGTATTTTTTTTTGCGAAAATCAGATTTTTTTTAATCTGATTCTCTCTCTCTCCTCACTTCCTCTTCTTCTTCTTCGCGAAACTTCCCCCTCCCCTGTTCTTCTTTTGCTCCAGCCAACATCCCAAACCGCCACTAACACCCAGCCACTCACCACCTCCGGCCACCAGACCGGCCAAGGAAGTATCGCAGCCACCTCGGCAGCCCAGCCGTCAGCCGCCGCGAGTTTCAACCCTGCAGAAAAACGGGCTGGTTTTTGCTCAAACTTCTCAACCCTCGTTCTCCCTCCTCCGGTCACCGAATCGGACGAATTAGGTATGGTTTTTCGACTGATTTTCACGTTCTAGCTGATGGTTGGGTAGGTTTTGAGAAATTTTGAGGTTTGATTGGTTAAATTTCGAGCTGAAAGTTCTGCCAGTTTGCGTCGCCGTTTTCAGTCATTTCCGGCCACTTTTTGGCCATAGTCCGAGAACAAAAGTGGTTCCAAATAGGGTGTCTTACTTAGGATAGGAGTTTGGGCGGGCGGTTTGGAGATTTTCCGGCCGCCGGAACTTACTATGCACACCCACGCGCTGCCGGCACGTGGGCGGCGCGTGGGCCAGGTAGCAGGGGCCATTCTTGGTCCCAGAACGATCCTCGTGTCCTCACGAGCGCGTAGGTTTTCGCGGATCTCAATTCGGATAACGTTTGAACCCCGAACGGATCTCGCATAGTGTGCGTTTTTCGGGTTCAATACGTTCGGACCGTTGGATCATAGCCAAACTGGAGGATGTTGATCTAGGTATTTTAATGATCGTGTAGGATTCGACGGATCGTCAATCGGAGTCCCGGATACTCCGAAAAAGCCAACCCTAGGACTAGGTTTACGGAAAATCATTCATTAGTCCGATCGTACAATTGTGAGCAATCCGACCATCCGATCGAGACCAAACTCTTGGGACAAGTGTCCTAGGCCTATTGGAACCTCTAGGAACGATCGGATCGGAATTCTGAGGTCGTGGACCCCACGGGGTCCCGAGTTGACTTTTGGGAATTTTATCGCTTTTGAGTCCCTAGGTACTTTTAAATCGTGTCAACTGAGAGGAAAGTGAGTGTGGACATAGGAATGACCTTTAAAGTGATGCACGCATTTTTAGGAGCCGGGGGTCAGGGTTTTTAATTTAATATTATATTACTGAGCAGAGTTTTTAATAAAATATTATGATGGTTATACAGGCACCCGGGCACCAGGTGACCCGCAGGAGGGACCTTCAAAGGGTCCAGCTAGCTCAGAGTATCTGTGAGTGGACTGTTTGTTTTATAAACGTTTTATGCATTTTAATTTCATTATTTGATCTTGAATAAGTTTTACTGAATACAGCTTTCCTAGCATGACTTGATAGATTTAAATATTTCTGTTTATTTATGTGCTGCCTAGTGGAACATTTAAAAAGGGATTTGGAAAGTTAGAACTGAGGTATTATCAGATTAAATGGCAGCAGGATTTAAGGAATAGTTTTATAAGTAGTTTTAT